>JAYDYQ010002521.1:0-47655 GCA_034814905.1 Penstemon davidsonii
GGTTATCACATACATGCAATATAAGACAAATTTATAGATAATTAGTTCTAAAACTTGAAGAAATAACAAAACTAAAATTAAATTAAAGCTTACTTACATTGAAAATATAGTTTTCAACAACTTTAGTTGGGCGTGCAAGTACCAAAGCCGATGATAACACCCAAACGAAGAACAACTTCAAGATATCCTCATCATGTTCATTCGACGTCAACATATTGACAATTTTGGATTGAAGATGGAAGATGTGCAACAGTCACCCTCGTATCCCCCCATGCACCAAACAATATATCTTTCAAGGTTGCCCCTTCCAAAACATGTTGGTTATCCATCTCATCCACTGAGCAAAATCGCAACCCCGACACGAGGCTTAACTCCTCTGCATGAAACCTGACTGACTTTCCGTTTACCAAAAATCAGTATTCATATCTAATCAGTTGTCTTTTCCGTTTTCATATCCGGAGCATCAAGTTGTGCAAGGTAGAGGTCTTAAATTTGCCCTTACCAGTGAGGCGCAAAAAACTCCCAATTTGGGGGTAATTATACAACATCTTGATATGATGTTGTTTTAACAACATTTGGATTTCAACAAGTTCACTCTTTGTCGTCCGTACCCTTCCTTCTGTGACCACTTTTTCATAGTGAAACGGAGGTAATTGTGGCAAAGCAGACGTGGGTAAATAATTATATCCCTACAAAACAAACAACAATACAAACATCTCAAAAATACATAAAAGAACTCTTTTTTTCTCAAACGGATTTTTTTTTTCATTTCTGCCGCAGAAAAATGGCATTTGGGATTCCAAACGCCATGCGCTTTGGCTTTTGGGTTTTCAAATGCCAGAACTCATGGCGTTTGGAATCCCAAACGCCATGAGTCGTCGTGCAAGCTTCATGGCGTTTGGCAACCCGAAAAGCCAAACGCCAAAAACGTGTAAAAATGCAGAAATCAGATCGGAGATGAGGAGCGGCGAAACTTACACCAAATGGCCATTCTCCTTCGTTCTTCCTCTCCCCATCATCTCTGATTGCATGTGCCATCTCTAATTTGTGAAATTCATGGGAAAAAATTGGAATTGAGAAGTTGAGATAGTTTGTAATTTTGAGAATTGTGTTTAAGTTTTTTTTGTTTTGGTTAATTATTAGGGTTAGGGGGATTCTTGTTATGGGTTAAAGTATAGGAGGGTCTTTTGCAATTAATTATCACTTTATTTACCTTTTTTTATTTAAACAAAAAAGATAAAAAAAAATAAAAGCCAATGGCCTTTTTCTAATTTCTTTTTTTGGCAATGGCCTTTGGCCGAATTACCCCGTTATAATTGATCAAGAAACGGGTAAATCATTAAAAATATAAAACAGATAAAAATCGAATTAAACTGAATATAATAATTGAAAATTAACAAGGTAAGAAAAATAATTTGAGATATATAAAATTGGTTAAACAGGTAAAAACAAGTGAAATCAATATAATGAAAAAAGTTCAACTAATAAAAACAAAGTCAAGCAGTTAGAAAAATGGTTCAAATTGAAAAAAACTACAGAAATAAATGAAAATACCCTTGATGAAGTTAATAAGTTGAATATCAGTCATTAATATGTAATATTTTATGACATAATAAAGTTAATTTTACTATGATTTATAACAAAATACTCATGAAATTAACTAGACACAACTTTTCTAGTAGTAATAAAAACTACACATCAACTTCTATTAGCCCAATATTTACTTATGTTACATAAGTTTTAACATAGTCATGATTTTGTGAACCATTATTGCGAAGACATTACATAAATAACCACTGACATATTTTCTATCATTTTCAGAATTAGAAATCATGAGAATTTAATTTTTTTTATAAAGATTGAAATGCAATCTTTACAAAAATAAAATAGTTATAGATTTTTTTAATGAACAATAAGGTTTATTCTTTTAATTGGCATTACAATTTCATATATATATATATATTTCTTTTGTTGGGGGGGGGGGGGGGGGGGGGAGGGGGAGAGAATTTCATATACTACTATTGTAATTTCTGTAAAATCAACTATTTACGAGGGAAACAGAGTAGGGCGATTAAAGCAGTTAAAACCATAAAATGCCAACTAATACCAAACTTAGAACAAGTCCAAAACATCTTTTACTTCACCTTCTGAGTCAATCTATCAATTTTAAATAAGACGAAAAAGATTCGGCAATGTCAATCTATCTAGCATTTATCATGTTAGGATTAAAATAGATTTTATTTTGGTTTTTGTCAAATTGATGAAATTATGTCTGTGTGTGTGATGTATGCAGCTTTGGCCCCATTTTGATGTTATTTATAGATTTTGGGGCAAAGGGTCCAACTGGACGTTTGAATCTATAGACAAAAGCACCATTTTTTCTGTCTATGGCTGTGATTTGAATGAGTAGTGAACAGTGCTCTTTTGAGTAATGCTCTTAAATAATTTAATTAAAAAATAAGAAAAAGAATGTAATAGTTTAGGCATTTCCGAACATATTTGATATTAAAACCAAAAAATTGCATCTTTCAACTTATGAGATGGTTCTCCTTCTAGAGCTCAATTGAAAAAAGAAACTCCATTTATTTTAGAATAAATCCCAAATTGATTTCTCTCATTATTCATCTTCTCCACCATTTACACACTAAAACGTGTTTATATACACACAAAACCCCTTCCTTATTTTGTCAATAACTTCCTCATTTCTTAACCAAATCGCGCGAATAAGTAGTCCAAATTCATCTCCTCGACGACAGCTTTCCATTGGTACCATTATTCATTGGAAATTATGGCCGGAAAAGTGAAGACGGCGGCGGCAAGTGGCGGCTTCAAAGTGGGTCTTTTTGGATGGAGGTTTTTCGACCACATTTTTAATGATTAGGCTCCAAAATGGTGTTCTCGATTTGAGTTTGTTTAGGTAATAATACTTGAGCCTAAAGATTATTGATTTTATTTACATTGTAGGTAATTTATTTACTTTAGGATTAAGTTTAACACGAGTTTGGGTTTGTATTATGTTATACATGTATCTCGATTAGCTCGATAAGTTATTGGGATGGTGAAGTGATTAAAATGGAAATTTAAATTGGTAAAGGCTTGATAATGAATTTTAACGGACTTAATCAGTTAAATATCAAATTGTTAGAAATGCCGTTCTCATTTTTTGTAGATATTTGATATATGTGTTATTGAGTATCTTGTGCTTGGACGGAATCGAGTTGGGATTCTTTCGTATACTTTTGGGTTGAGTAGAAGGGCTTCGTTTAGGAATTCAGATTTTTGACGCATTTTGTTTTGAGATTCTAATCGAAGTGAATTATCAATTATGTGACAGATGAAGGCGACAAACAACCATCTCTTTAATCCGTATGAGTTGAGAGCCGTATCTTGTTTGTGATAATGTGTTTAATTATTGTAAGAGCATGTTGCGATGTGTATACTTAAATGTTATAGTTAAATGTTTGGAGTTATGCGTTTGCGATGTTCACTGTAATTGATCTCACTTGATAGGAGGAAATGATAATATTACTCATATAATATGATTTATATTTGTTTTGCCCTGATGAATTTGATTAAGTGCATGAACGGAGTCTGTTACACTTCATTACGTATGAACATGCTACTTGGATTTCAAGTTTGGAGACAACAACTGCTAAGGACCAAGGTGAGAGCTTCTATCCTATATGCTATGTAAACGGTGCATGTAAAACCCACAAGTTTTAGGATTATTTAATGTTTTTTAATTAGACTATTATCTAATTTTGTATTCTACTATGTTTTAAATTAAATTAAAGAGTTTTTTTTATGCTATATTGTGTATAACAATTACTTCTTATGTCAATAGGGGCTTAGAAGTAATTTAGAAAAAAGATTTACGTACCTTTTAAATTGATGGGGTCTATTTGCAATTTATTTTGGACCTAAGTGCGCAAAATTTTATATTTATGGGGCAAAAATGCACTTTCCCAAAGCTTTAGGGGCAAAGTAAAAATTTACCCCAATCTTTTTAAATTCTGCAGCAATGTAATAATTACCCCTTCCTTGAAACTCTAAGAGCTGCCATATTTCCTCATGGGTGAAGGAAACTTCACCATACAAGAAATCCAAACATTGGTGGAAGAAAGTAATGATAATCTTTCTCTTCCCTATGTTGTATGTATAGATGTATATGCATCTGATTTTAGGATTATATATATATATATATATATATATATATACACCCACTCATTAATATTCACTCCTCTTTACTTTACTACATAAAAACACTTAAAAGAGATTAGTGAAAAAGAAAGAGAGAACATAATTATAATGAGAGAATTGAGTGAATCTTGAAGAAAGAGGAGGAGCCACCACCGTTGAGCCGCCGCCGCCGCCGCCGCTGCAGCCACACCTTCGCCGGAGATAGAGGATAGAGAGTGAAGAAAGAAAAAGCACTCATCCTTTTCGATTTTGGGTAAAAACCCTCTTAACCACCTCGTTTACTTAGATTTTTGGAGCAATTTTTAAAACCTTATTTGAAGTTTTGAATCCAATGAAATATTTTAAAACTTTAGTCGAATGTATTATGTTCAAAATTTTCAGATTTCTATAAGTTAAAAGATTTGAGAATTTTGAGGTGTTCTTGTTTAAATTTATATGTAGAAGTTTGAGTGAGAAAGAAATTACTTTTATAAAATATTTTTATGGCTAATTAAAAGTTAAGAGTGTCATTATGAAAGCATGTTAATACCTATGTGTTTGGGTTTTCAGATTTTTTTTTTTATATCTATAAGATTTTTCATGCAAGATTTCGATTTTATAAAATATTTGGATATTAAAAGTTTGAAATTTACGATGTTTTGGTGTCAAAAACTTGATCTATTTTGTTTGGGGGTATTTGTGCAAATCTGTAAAGTAGGAGGTTAATAATGAACTTTTTCGGTGTGGTGGCCGGAGCCGCCCCATCACCGGCGAGCTGGGTAGGCGAGCCACCAAGCCGCTGCTGGTGCAGCATCGACATGCTGCACACAGCAGCAGCAGCAAGTCTGTTGCATTTGCAACAGACCCCTGTTTGTGGGCTGGCCTTTTGGGCCAGTCCACAAACACAAAAAAAAAATATAATATTACTTTAGGCTGGTAGACTTAAAAAAATATATATACACACGTATATATTATGAAAATATATAATAAATTCCAAAAAATGAATCTGAAAATTTTAAAAGTAGTTTTAATATTATTTTAATGTATAATAATTATAATTATAACAATGAATAGAAGATTGACCTAATTAAAACTTTATGAAATAAAAGATAAGGGAAGAAATGAATAAATATATTTATATATATAAATATAATATAAAATAAAGAATTGTAAACTTGAAAATAAATTTAATTAATTACTTCTGAAAATAAATAATATTGAAAATAAAATAATAAATTATTTTCTGAAAAAATGTATATTCTTTAGTCGCTAATTAAATGCTTGTATTATGGCTGGATTCTAAGTTGTTACATACATATGTACAGGAACCGAGGACGCTTTACTTTTCGTTCAAGAAACCTAAGCAACACAGGTGAGTGTTGTGTATTACTTATGTGTATGTCTGAATGTCTAGTAGGTTGAAATTTCATGAATTGATGGATCGACGTAAAATCATAGATTAATCGAATATCCTTTTCGAATTGAGCTCTTTTTGCACATTGCATCTTTTGACCATTATTTTCGAAACTGTGATTAAGACCCCAACCCAAAGCGCACATTAAAGCAAATTGGCTATTATGGTTAGACATCATTTTACGTCTTCAAATTCCTTCGTTTTCACCTTCAAAAGTGCGTTTTTAGTAATTTTATGCCATTTTTGGTAATATTTACATAGTTGATTAGGAGGTCGATTTGAATGCGATTTAGGCCAAATTTGGGCCGAGCATCTTATTTTATTTGGTACTTTAAACTGGTTTAGTTTTCGATTTTTTGCTATTTTTGGCATATTTTTACTATTTTGTCATTTTGGCTCTTTAGTCCGGCTTGTGGACTATTTTTGAATCAGTTGATTATTTTGATTTAATAAAATTAGCGATTTTCTCGCCTGGCGTTTCGTTTCTTGCAATCTTCACCTGATAAATTCCTTATTGTGCAACAAATTAATTATTAATATGTTCCGGCAGCAATATGTAAATATAATTATCTTATGACTTAATGAAATCAAGACACTAGGTTTTTTATTTTTTCTCTTTCTTATGGATTAGGGCTGCTCGTCTCATTGAGATAGGATCAAAATTCATTTGTATCTAATTCTACCCATTATCAACCCAAAACCAGTCCAGATGCATTTTCACAAACATAATATTTAAACATATCAACCCAAGGTGGCTGAGCCAAGTGGTAGTGGCTTGCGACTCCCAGATGTGAGACTCAAGTTTGAATCCTACTAAAGACACCACACTGTGGAGGACCTATACATATGTAGGTATTGATTGACACATACCACATATTATCCCTAAAAATCCGAGCATCTGTAACTAATTAATTCAAGTTATATCTCAGATTTTTAAAACCCACAAAACTAAACATACAAACTCATTCGACAACATATTCAAAGGTTTTGCTCGCTCAAACCTATTTTACGAAATCAAATTAGTTAGAACCAGACCAACACCGATCAGTATAGAGCCTAACTTTGGGAAGGTGGAAAAGCCACCACCATAAGAAGGGGTAAGGGTAAGATTGCCACATATAGCAAATTGGTTACGCTTACACCCCTTCCATGTTTCATTTACATCATTTTTTTCACATTGTACATATCTTTCTTTCTTCTTTTTGGGTAAAGTGGTTAGTGTGTACACTAAGAATTCTTGAAAGTATATTAAACATAGTAAGCCTCCACCAAATGCCATTACAAATCAAACTTCTCATATGTTTCATTTTCAATTTTAAATCCCAAATTTATACATTTTTCTTTCTGTTTTTCTCTCTAAAATTGTAAGAAGTTATGCAAGCACGCATTAGTTATAGTGGAAAAGTATAGTGCAGTCTAGTTTGATAAAATATAATTCATCACAATAAATATATACATATATATTTATATATATATATATATATATATATATATATATATATATATTGTTTGTGATTCGGTACTCAATTTTAAATTTTCCTTGACCGATGTCAGAACCAACATTTTACACATTATGAATCACATTCTCTCGTGGACCGTTGAAGTGAAACTTGAAAAATTTCAATGATTTCCCACAAAACTATAGTGAAATTATACTCAATTAAGTCTTTACTTAAACGTCGCTTATTTCAAAGTTACCGCACTTCAATTTAAAAGAAAATAATTAAAATCCTTATAATTTCACTAATCAAATACTTATATCAATTAACAAAATAAATTTGTTAACAAATAGTAAACCCCACCGTCATAATTAATATTCCTAGATATAGTAATACATCTTCACCCTTTCCAATTTCCATTCCAAATTTTCATAATATGTGCCTTTATTATTACACCCCAAAAATAGTGATTGTAATAAACATTGAATTGTGAACATACATTCATATATAGTAAGCTCAACCAAAAGGCATTTACCATTACCAAATTTGGTTCATTTAAAACCCAATTTCCTTCATATTTTTCCATCTATATATATAGGAAAAACGCATTTGTTATATTTATACACTTCCAATCCTATATATTTGAAATATTACACTAGAAATGCATCACAAAAACATATAGCAAGAATTATTTATTAATTAGGTGAGAAAAAATGGGGAGGGGTAAAATAGAGATAAAAAAGATTGAAGATGTGAATAGTCGACAAGTGACATTCTCGAAACGACGTAACGGATTGATGAAGAAAGCTAAAGAGTTGTCTGTTTTGTGTGATTCTCAAATTGCTGTTGTAATATTCTCCAGCACCGGAAAATTGTATGAATTTGCCAGTTCCCGGTATGTTCACATTAACTAGATCTTCATCTAACAATTCTCATATAAAATCGGATTTTATTATTTATTTGGAATTTATATCATATTAAAGTTGTAATTTATAGAAGATTAAATTTGGAATCTAGAGTTTGGTTTATACTAGTAACATGACTACTTAATATTTATTTTTTTTTATTTTATAATTTAATTATTAATATATATTTGCTTTTCTATTTAATTCATTTGATTACAAACTGTTAGATCTAGTGGATCAAAAAAAAAAAAAAAAAAAATTAAGCTATGTGCTGGACAGGAGTTACTGGGCCTGAGCTCTTTCAAAGCCCACACTTCAATTGTTTCTTTTTTGTTTTTTTTTTTTTTTTTTGAGAAACACAGTTCAATTTCAAACAATTATTACTATCTACTAAAAGTTCTCTTTATTTATTTGAGGCCCTTAATATTACTAAAGTATTATTCTATCACTTTTTTGTTTTACTAAAGTAATAGTAATACCTTAAATCTTGTATATCCAATAATTATATTTACATGTAAATAATGCAAAAAAGACAAAAAAAAACACTAATTAATATTTTTAGAAATGCAGTTTGATGTGGGAGTTGTATGCCGAAAAATTGTTGATATGTGTTATTAATTCATAATTGTTATCTAATTTATCGTATTATAATATTATATTAAGTTACATAAATAGAAATACATTTTTCGTACATGGGTTTGCTCGTCCAAACCAAATTTGAGTTATATATATTTTGAAATTTTTTCAATGGGTTAGGAGAAAACAACACTAATAATAGCAAATTAGTAATTAAGAAATATTAAGATCCTTTCTCGTGTACTTATATATTTATTTGGTTTTTCCAGCATGGAGCAAATTCTAGCAAGGTACAACGAGAATGATGGAGGCCCAGAAAATACAATTATAGATAATGTGACCAATAAGGTAAAAATTGACACTAAATTAGTTTATAAAATGCATTAAAAAAAAAAGTTAATTACAATGTGTAGTTTCCGGAATAGACTGGATTAAAGTGCTAAACCTGCAAAAGTAACTAGTCCATTCCAAATTGATTTATGGGCATGGCCCATGGATTTGCATAATGTGTTGTACTTGAACATGTTTTTTCTTCATTAACATTCCATTGAGCAAACCTAGCTAGTGCCCAAAAAAAATGTGATGTTCGGTTTCGTAAATAAATCACTAATTTTACTTATTTAAGTTTGTTAGATGTTTGGTTCCTACAATAATATTTAAATTAGTGATCGAGATAAATAGTGTCGTGTGATGAAAATCATTATTCAAGCCAGATAATAAATGGATCGCGAGTCAATCGCCTTCGACAATAACATTGCTCCAACAATTTTGTAGACCGAATGGAAAGTATTGGCAATCCTTCTACCTATTCAAGCCACCTCGGGCCTATTTTTCAAGATATTTTTCGATTATCTAATAATTTTCAATCTTTTAAGTGTTTTCATACATTTAGAGAGAATAACTATGTGGTTCATGCGTTAGATAAGATAGCTTTTAGTATTATTCCCCCAATACTAATCTTCCAGAATACATTGTCGACTTTAGTCTTGATAATTTGGCTTATTAATGAAAAAGGACCGAGAGAGACCTAATTCTGACTATGATTGAGCAATACATTTACCTTCTTGTCCTTCTACTTCTATGACCAACATTTGAGTTTTTGAATAAGAAAAGTAGGAGTATTTTGAAAATTCCAATGATTTTTATTTTAATAGAAATTGCACACGCCAAAAATGATAATATAACCAGTCATATTTTCTCTTATTTAGAAAAACAAAACTGAAGCGGTTGAAATAAAGTATTTATGCTTGTCTGTTATTAATATATTTAACATGATATTTCCATTTTCTTTAATAATTTCTTAAGCAAGAGTCAACGGTTGAGGTAAAAGCCCTCAAGGATGAACTTGAAAAACTTCAGTTAATGCATCGGTACGTCTAACTTTTCTCATTTTATTTTGGATGATAATGATTAAAATTTAGAACATGTAGAAATCATTTATGTATAAGTAATTATTTAATATACAATTAGTACACTGATCAATTGAATTTATTTTGTTTAATTATAATTTGTTGGTTTTTAACTTTTAAAGCCGTATGACGGGAAAGGAGTTGGAAGGCTTGACTTATAATGAGTTGCACAATTTAGAGCAACAAATTAATGAAGGAATACTATCTGTTAAGGACAGAAAGGTAAAATTAATGAGTGTAGATGTGTGCGTGTCTTCATTTACATTTTATGTGAAATGTACAAAAAGTAAATTTATTTTTCTTTATAACTCTGATTCTCCATTAAAGGTTTCATTTCGACATCCTTGAATTAATTATTTTAATTATTATTAATTGCAGGAGAAAATACTTTTGGGGGAGTTAGAGATATCGAAATTACAGGTAAAATTTTACGAGATTATAATTATTATATTCATCTTAGCGAAAAACCTTATGTATTATTTTTGTTAAGAAAAATTTTTGTGCTATTTTCTTATTAGAAAAAATCCCTCTCCCATGTCAGATTATATATTTTGTAGGACAAATAACAATTATACTCCACAAAAAAATGCGAAACATCCATATTAACGTTAAAAATCAATAAAATCACCTGTTAATTTTGAAAATTGACAATAAGCCCAATGTTCAGTTAAAAAGTTGACAAATAACCTCCCTATTGACTTATGAAAAAAAAAGAACTCAAAGGGAATTTTTCTAATAAAAATAACACGAGGGGGGGGGGTGTTCGTTAGTTAGACAAAGCACAAGATTTATTTTTACAATTTGACTCATGTATATTGAGTTGATTATTTATTAACTTCAACTACTTTGTACATAGAAAAAGAAGGCTGGGCAACAAAATGAAGCACTACGTGAAAAGGTAATTTAAAAAATGATCAAAAGCATCACTAAAGTAGAAATTGAATTATATTATTTTGATAAATAATGATTGTCATATTGGCTAATCATGGTCATATCGCAAATTGTCAATTTAATGAGTGTATTTATAGTTTAGTTTTTTTTCTTTTTTTAAAAAAAATAAAATAAATTAAATATAAAGTGCAGATTGAAGAACTTCGCCATCATGTAAAAACGAGTCCTGAAAAAAATCTTCTTACAAGCAAAGATTCATGCACTAGCTCAAGTCCCGTCCACAAATGCATATCAACTTATAAGGAAGGAACCTCTGATATTTCTTTACGCTTAGGGTAAGTTAAGAGCCAATTTATGTTTAATTTATAAACTAAATTGCATTTTTAGTACTATATTACTCCCTCCACCTTTTATTTTTGCTCATGTTTCCTTTTTGGGATGTCCCAAAACAACACTATTTTTCCTAAATATGAAATTATTTTTCTTAAAAGTACCCTTTGACATAAATTAATGATTTGACACAACTAATTCTGTACCACTACTTTTGAGGGCATAAATGTAAAGATGTCTAAATTTTTTACTTTTTCAACTATTACATGTTTCTCCATGCCAAAACTCAGGGGAGCAAAATAAAAGGGACGGAAGAAGTAGTATATTAGAGCATCTCCAGCAGACAACATCAAAAAACAGCATCAAATCACTCTTTAATGCCTGCTACAGTGTTTTGATACTTGCATAAAAGTTTTTTACTCCAACAATAAGCATAAAAAATGGAGCATCATTTTAAATTAATTTAAATTTAATTTATTTAAATTAGGTTAAATTCAAATTAAATTAAAGCTTACTTAAAATTAAGAAAATTAAATTAAAATTAAAAAATATTAAATAATCGCACCTTGCGTTAAATTATTTAGATAAGATTTCTGACAATAATTTTATCTACATGTCAGTGTCTGATTCAATGTTGAGATATTTGATAAGGATTTTCATCCATACTTTTTGTTTTTATCAACGTGTCAACTTGTGATTCAGCGTTAGATATTTGATAAGGATAAGATTTTATATCAAGTTGTCAATTTATGATTTAACATTGAGATATATGATAAGGATTTTTATTGATAATATTTTTTATCGAAATTAATATATCTGATTTTTTATTTTGCTCGTGATTATTGAACATGTGTATTTTAATTGAAATTTGTGGCTATTTTAATAGTTGAATTTTTTTGTACCATTGTAAAATTTGAAAATATAAGCCGTTTGGAGAGAATTGGGAAGGACAAATAGCTGTTTTTAAATTTTCAGGCAAAAAATAATGCCCCTTGCCCGGGCATTACTTTTGATGTCAAAAAGTGTTGGACTTAAATTTAGGTCCAGTGATAGTGCCTCTGCTAGAGCAGATTTTGGCATCATTTTGAACTTTAATGCACTATATTTGACTTTGATTCCCATTGTTGGAGTTGCTCTTAACACTTTTTGTTCCGCATTTACAAAATTGTATTTTTGGTATTTTCCATAATGTCATACCCTTTTGGTCTCATCGGGGTTTTCATTATTGAATCAAAAGTGCAAATTAACAAAGACTATTTTTAACGATGCCAACCTTGCAAAATGCTTTGAAAAATGGGACAAAAAGTGCAATTATGGTGTAAAGTACAGAATAATACGTTTTAAAATTTGGGACAAAAAGTGCAATTATTTATAAAGCACGAGACTAAAATTGCAAATTTGCCTATACTTAATTAAGGCGCAGTAGGATATTTTAATTATGAATAGAATTTATCATGCTATACTTTTGCTTAATTTCAATTATAGTCCTTCTAAATTATACAAATTAATGATGTTGAATCTTGCAGATTATCACCATCGGTTGATCTTTGTTGCAAGCGTAAAGTCCTGAAGATAGAAACAACCAATGTCATATGACTAATATTAATTTATGGTTTCTTTCTTAAATATGATGACCTCAGTTAATTCCAATAAGCAAAGACTTTTGTACTTATTGTTCTTATATATCTTGTTTTTGAGGTGATCATTAACATAAATTTGGATGCTTAATTATAAAAGAATTATTAGAATTTAATTGACATCCTCAAAAAGAGTTAATGGCAATTTACCCCTATGTGATGTTCATAATGTTCAATTTACCTCTTTGTGATTCGAAAAAGAACACTTTACACCCTGTAATTTTATAAAAGTTTCACATTGCCTTCTTGACATTTTTATATGTTTATCTCCATGTGTTATGATACTGTGGCAGTTTATCACATGCATTATGATAAATGTGGCAATTTACCCCATGTGTTATGATAAATGGGACAATCTACCCCCTATGTTACAAAACACTTTGTATGCCTACTCTCAATTTCGGGGGGTAAATTGCTTCTTTAAATTTTTCACATGGGGTTACAATTGCTTTTTCAAATTATAAGGGTAAACTGAACATTATGAATATCATGGGGGGTAAATTGTCATTAACCCTCCTAAAAAATGAAAGAACTTTTGTTTCTCTATTCTTAATCTCATGATCAATGTGACCAAATGGTTAATTTTGTGATGATATTTGATCAATATCACCAGGAGTCAGTGGCGCAGCCAGAATTTTTTTTTACTGGGGTCATTACAAAACTAATAAACAAAATACTGTCAGAAAAAATTTGAAGTACGGCTATGAATTTGAGTAGGACTAATTCAAACTCAAAAGTATTTGGTGTTTGCATCATTAGAAACATTATCAAATATTTAGTCATTCATTACTCATCCGATTCATCGATGATTCTAAGTAATCACTCTGCATCAATTTAAAAGTAAATAGGGTCTATTTAAAATGAGATTTTGAGGGATGGGGAGCACATGAGATATCATCTATCTTTGTGACACATGTCCCCTTAGAATTTATTTTTAAATAATTTATTTTCTTAAAGACAAATTTATCCTTTTTAATGAGTGAATTAAAAAACACCCTTGTGTTTTGTCTAACTATAAAAGAAAACCTATATTATTTTTATTAGCAACAAAACCTTATACTTTTTTTTATTAACAAAGAAAACCCCTCTCAAGTCGAAGAGACAATTTTACATCACCAAACAATGCAAAAACATCCCTATTACCTAAAAGATTACCAATAACCCCTGGTAACTTTAAAAATTGGGAATACACCCTCTCCTCCCCATTTTTTTTTGAAAAAATTGAAGAATTCTCCATATGATTTATGAATCCCATAAAAAAAATTGACAAAAATCTTATCCCCCACAGTTACATGTTTTGGCACTTTACCACCCATATGTACAAAATAAACACTTTACCCCTGAAAAATAAAATTAGTTGCACTTTACCCCTTCAAATGATTTTATGCAATTTTTGTTTGACGGAAAATGTACATGTGCCCCTCACATGAATTTTCAAAGGGTAAATTAGTCACATCACTTCTTACTTGTCCAAATACTTGACTCATGTCTTCTGAACCAAAAATCTAAAGTTAAGTGGAAAAAAATTTATCTGTAAAGAGAGAGGGAAAAATGCGCGCCAGTTAAATATTTGGGCGAAAAATCGATGTTGGAACTAATTTACCCTTAAAATACAAAAGTGAGACGCATATCTATGTTTTTGGTGAACGGAATTGGCTTAAAATCATTTGAGGGAAAAAGTGCAACTGATTTTATACGTGCTTATTTAATTTATACTTTTGGGTGGTAAACAAAAGAAAAAGTAAGTGGACCTGACCCATTTTATTATGCCTCTATCCGCTATTCTGATATTAAAATTCGATAGAGATGAAATTTCAAAATATGTAACTTTGAGAGGGGGTGTAAAGTGCAGTTTCCCTAAAAATATTTTAAATGATCTTATATCGATGGTCTTAATTGTCAATTCGTATAAAAATTTGATTACTTGAGAGATTTTTTTTGTATAAAATTTTGATTACTTGATATTTTTTTTTTTTTTGGGAAAGAGATGAAATTAATTAGAGATAAGGGAGCAATTTTTAAACATATCAATTAAAGGGTTAGTATGTAATTTAACATATATTTATTTTTTCTAAATGTCCGATGCCACTTCATCATTGGACATTTTGACCAAAACTTGTGGTTCAGATTTGTTGTTGACTTTTTTTAGCGGTTGATATGAGATATCTCATGTACACCTATGTTCCATAAAATCTTATTTTAGAAAGACCCAGGTAAATATGAAAAGAGATACATAATATTTCTTTTTGTTTCTACAAAAATTTCAAACAAAATTACTGCTTACTTTCAATTTCAATAACTTCTCATCCAACTACGTACAAGATAACATCCATTTTAGGAATAAAAATGGTATGATAAGTACAATATATCAAATTCACGTAACAAAGACTTCAATGAGTCATTTCCTATTTTCTACGTTAAAATTGATTTGTCTAGTTTAGCCTGATTTATAGTCATGACAATTCTTGATTTTTTTTTTTGAATATTATTAAAATAAGATTATACTCCTTATTATATAATGAGTTTATTTATATTTCATCTCACTAAATTATAATGGACCCTTTTGTATGTAATTTTTCATTATTTTTAATGGGGTCCATTTATACATAAAATAAAATTACATATTAATTATATCTATTTAGTATTAATAGTGCACAAAAGTTCACTGGGGTCATTGCACCCAGTGAACTACATGTAGCTACACCCATGCCAGGAGTACACGTAGCTACATGTAGTTCACCAAAATGGGTTTTGTAAGATTCGTAAATGGATCGCAGTCGACGTCAAAATGGGTAGGCCACCAATGTGATTTATTGTAGCCAAGAAAACTATATACTCGATATTTTTGGAACCGGCCCAAATTAAATTAGATTAAAGAATTGATTAAGAACCACAATTCTTTTTGGGGGCTTTAAATTAAGGACCCAAATTATATACTCCTTCCGTCCGATTATTTTTACTCCAATAGTTATAATATTCGGTCAAATTTTTCAATCTTTTAAATGACTTATCATGCTAAATTATTTATATTTGTAGTGTATTAAATATTTTAAATATTAATATATATGGTATTATATTGTCAACTTATTAGTAAAATATGTTAATTAAATTATTTATTATAATTTTTATAAATTTGACCGAGTTGACTTGCCAACTGTATCATGGATAAAAGAAAATGGATCGGAGGAAGTACTAAATAGTTTTCTACTCCAAATGTTATGCAGAAAAAGTGACTTATCAACGTACACGAGTTTTATTTTTCATTGACCTTTGTTATCATGCTCATCATCCCTATGTCCCTTTAATTAGATTGGGGGTATTCTTGCTCTTCTTAATGGCTTAAAATAATCTCGATTTACTTTAATATTAAAATAAATTTGACTAACATTTCATCAAGAGGGAAGTTTTATTTTTTTCTTTTCTTCTGGTCTAAGATGTTACTTTATAGGATTGATTAAATTAATATTTAATTGTTTTAATATCCAACGGAATACTATTTTACTATGTCAGTAGTAATAAGGAAAGTTTTGATCCACAAACATTTTTCAAAATCACATGATATATAGTATTGAGCATATGTTGTACATGGATACTTCTCGGGCACGAGTCTAGTGATGGTTAACAAAGTTTCTAAAAAAATTAAATAGACTGTCCTATAAATTAACAAATATAAGCGTAAGACTGTTGAGTTATTGTTTTTTTTTTTTTTGGTAAGATTGAGTTATTGTTTATTTCTTCATATAACTCTCAACGTACCACTAACTACATTTATTTGACTGTTGGAATTTATGTGTATTAACCCAATTGGATTGAGCCCAATTGGAGTTAAGCCCATAAAAGTAGAAATGAATGAAAGTTAGAGAGAAAAATGTCTTCATCCCACATGGAGGAAATTGTAAGACTTTTTGTCATTTATAATGCTAAAAAATGGTATAAGGGTTGGGCCCCTTTGGGGTACCAAAGATTTTAAAGGGGTGAGGACCTAGGTGATCAAAGGTTTCCCACGCGCGCGCGCCGCCGCCGCCGTCCGGCCGGCTCGGATTGGGCTTTGGCAAAATATTATCTTTTTGGACAAAGTTTAATTAATATTTTGGCCCAAAACTTAATAGCCCAATAAATTAATTTAGATCCGCGTAGCTGACCCGCCTCTTAAAAAATCCGCGCGCCATTTTTTTAAAATTGGTGTGCCGGTTCGGTTTAAATCGAACCGGTTGCACCTGTTCGGACCGAACCAGTGTTTCTGGTTTAAATCCGAACAGGCATGTCTTTCCAGCAACATCCTTTCTGCTGCTATAAATAGAGGGAGAATCTGGCCAATTCTCTCATCCCGTTTTCTAGCAACTATAAGCAGAATCCTATTCTATCTCTCTCTATTCTTCTCTTAAATTTTGTTTAAATATTTCTGTTTGTTAAAGTTCGATGTGGACTTGTTCTTTGTGCAAAGAAACAAGTATCCGACTGTTATATCTTGGGAGACTACTGGGACGAACTGTTGCACCCTTGACAGCCCAGAAATATTGTCTTAAGGACATTGCATTAGCAAGCCTCAGTCGATTTATTTCCGGTTCAGAATTAATTCAGTAAGTAATTAAATTCTGATTAAAGTAATAATTTAATATTGCTTTCGTTTGTTCTGCGAGAATAAACTATACTAAGATTTATAATTAGAGTTAATTATAAATAATTATTCTGCGAGAATAATTTACTATAGTTTTTAATTATAGTACTTAGATATATAAAGTATTTTATAATATTTTATATACACAGATTGTTTTAAAACATTTAACAACATTGACATCACTAACTATCAACCAATGTTTTAAAAACCGGATCGGACATCGAATTGGTAGCCGTACTGGTGACTGGTTAGATCGTTCTAATCGTTTTAACCACTGGTTCAACCGGTGTGACGTCATTACAAAATAATAATTTAATTTAAGTTTTAATGTATGTAATCAACTATTTAAAAAAAAAATCTTATTCATTTTTTCAAGTTTATTTCCATAAACTAAATGTTATCTCATGACCAATTATTTTTCCTACAAATCTTGAGTTGAGAATGAATGATAGCAACAAAATTACAATAATTCAAATTATAATAAGCACCATATCAAAACAATAATTTTTTTGCTAATCACCTATGGAAAAGAGCAAATATTTATGAATTTTGTCGCCGGATTATATAAACAAAAATAAAAATATTTGAAGTTGGGGGAAAAAATGACTTTTATAATGAAATTGATACTCGAATATATTTTTGTTTCTTGTTGATTTTGTTTGATTCAAGTAAAAAATAGTAGAAGAGATGTGAGAGTATTTTTGAAGTTTAAAGGTCGCGGAAGAGAAGTAAAAATCCGTTGCATAAATTTTTTCTTTTTATAAGTGGACCAGTAGTTCAATCGATTCACTGGTTCATTGGTTTTAGCGGTTTTTGATTGATTTTTTCTGGTCCGAACTGGTCAGGAACAAAGCTGATTTTGAAGGGTTTACCGGAACGAATTGAAGCCGAATACCGGTTAAACCGGTCGAACATGCCGGTCCGTTTCGGTCCTTAAAACACTGCTATCAACTACTACTTTTAAAGGCATACATATAAAAATATCTTAAAGTTTCACATTTCTAACTTTTACCTAAATCTCCGTGTTAAAAGTGAAACAATAAAAAAATGGATGGAGGAAGTAATTGAATCAAATAAATGAATTTATTTAAGAAATATATTCAACAGTTAGGATATTATATAAGTTGATAGATAAAGAATAGTGCAAACATATTTACCATGAAAAAGGAAGAGAATTGATTTGTTTTCTCCTGCTTTAGAGGAATGTATGTTTTTAGAAATATATATTACTTTCTCCGTCCCATTTTTTTTTTTAGCCCTTGTTACGGTTGACCAGTCAATTTGACTAAATTTACAAAATTATAATAAATCGTTTAGTTAATATATTTCACTAATAAGTTGATAATATCATATGGCACCATATATATTAATATTTAAACGGATTAATACACCACAAATATGAATAATTTAGTATGATATGTCACTTAAAAGATTGAAAAGTTTGACCGGGCCGAGTAGTGTAGCTAATGGAGTAAAAATAATGAGATGGAGGGAGTATTATCTTACTTGATTATTTGTTTTTATTCATATCAACCAATATTAAGGTTATGAATATATTATAAGACACATTTTAACAAAATAGTGACCTTCTTCAAATCCTGACTCGGCCCCTGAGGCCATCTCTAATGGTAGGGTCATGGGCAGGGTTCTGGAGCCCTAGGGCTACCCCTGCCCCTTCCACTCACCCCAGTCCTGCCTGGTCGTCTCCAATGGCAGGGCTCCGAGCCCCAATTAGTTCCAATTTGATTTCTTCCTCACTCTTATCATTATAATAATAATTTTAATTTTTAATAATAATAGAAATAATAATAATAATAATAATAACTATATTAATAATAATATAATAAGTATATTTAAATATTAAAATTAAATAAAGTTGATAATAATGAAATAAAAATTAAATAGAGTTGATAATAGTATTAATTTAAATTGTTTGTCTAAGTGTTTAATTATATTTTCAACTCATTCGATATTTTTAATTGATTTTTAAAAAATATATATAGCCACCAATATTCTAATTGAATGATTTAATTTTAATTAAAATAAAAGAAATTAAAAATAAAATGTTTAAAAGAAATTATTAATTTTAAATATTAATTACAATTCTAAATAATTATAATTAAATATTTAAATTACAATTATAATTAATTCAAAATATAATTACAATTCTAACTAATTTATGAACTTAAATATTTTAATTACAATTCTAATTAATTGTTAATGATTTAGTTTAAAAGAAATTCTAATTTCCATTTTCTTAAAAATAATTCTTTAATTGTCAATGTTTAATCTTACTAAATAATTGATTAGTTGTTTAAAGATACTCCGAAGGAAATGAAGGATGGGAAAGAAGAGAAGAATGATGAAATGAAGGATGGGAAAGAAACAGAGAAGAAGGATATTGCTGCTGCAGGGGACAAGGCTGATGTGGAGGATGATGGAGCTGAGGTGGAGGCTGAGGAAGATTATGCTCCAGAACCATATGAGTACCCATTCTAGTTCTATAAAAGTTTAATAGAGGTTTAACACTAATTATGCACTCTTGTTTTACTACTAATTATGAAATACATGGTAGATTATTTTAATCCATATGATTTACAAGTTGGTGTATGTTTGATCTTAATTTACTATCCCAAATATAACTCCTACTTGATAAGATGACAGTTAAAAATATTAGGAGTACATCACCAACAATAATCATCAAAGTGACCCAGTTAGAGTTGTCAAAATTACGCTCTAGGAAATGCTCTCTAGAATCTCAGTAAAGTGACCCAGTGTACTGATCAATGAACCGGCTCCCACTCCCTCAACACCTGGAGGAGCGGAGCACCAAAAAAGTGAGAACCCACGAACCATCATCGGAGACTAATCCCATGGAAAACTTGGAAACACCCACTGGTGGTGGGGAGGATGTAAGTATGGCTGAGAAGCCAGTGGACAAACCAACCTTTTTACAGAAGGTTATTGGAGAAAGAGCTGGGAAAGAGGCTTTACGTTTCGATCCCAAAACCCTTTTCAACCTTGACAAGATCAAGGTTGTGAAAGCATCGAAAGAGCACCCGTATCCGAGGGTTGTCTTGGCGGATGATCTTGTGGAGAGCATAAGAAAACCGTGGCAGGAAGCTATAATCTTGAAAGTCCTCGGTAAGGCATGGAACTTCAATCTACTCTCGGCAAAACTGGATAATATGTGGAAACTTAGCGGAGATTTTGAACTTATTGATGTGGGTTCAAACTGTTATGTTCTGAAAATTCCAGATAGAATCAAATGCGAATATATATTGACAGAGGGGCCGTGGTTGCTAGCTGGAAACTTCTTGGCTGTTCGAAAATGGATACCGAACTTTCGAGCCTCGACTGATCGTATCACCACAGCAATCACGTGGGTGAGGATTGAGGAACTCGGGGTTGAGTACTACGAAGAGGCCATTGTTTATTCGATCGCAAGCGGCATCGGAACTCCAATTAAAATAGACCATAACACCTACTGGGCAACAAAGGGGAAGTTTGTTAGAGTTTGTGTCGAGGTGGACATGGAGAAGCCTTTGGAACGGGCGGTTGAGGTTCTCGGAAAACTGTATCCAGTGGTGTACGAAAACTTTCCGGTATTGTGCTATGGTTGTGGCCGGGTTGGACACCGGGTTTCTGAATGCCCCAAGAAAATCAGAGAAATCGGTGAGGAAATGGAGGTTAATGAGTCAACTGGGACTGAGTTGGGGGCAGGAGTGGATGAGTTAGGGCCGAGTTGGCTTGTGGAGAATCTCCGTACGGATCGATATGGCGGTTGGATGCAAGTACAGAGGAACAGAGCTAGGGGGCCACGCGCTCAAGCTAATCATGTTAAGGGAAATTCTGGGGTGGTGCAACAAAACAGGTTTCAGAAATTAGCACAAACTGATGTTTGTGAGGTAGAAAAAGACAAACCTGGAAATGGGGGGACAAGAGGAGCAGTAGCTGAAAATGGAGCAGAGAGTCAAAATCTGAAAAATACAGGAGGAGAAAAGGCTGGCTTTGTACAAATGAGACAGACTAAGTCTTCTAATAGGGCTGGAAAAATTTTTAATGGACAAGGGGAAGGGCTGGCCCATAAAGAAAATGAGATGGAAATATCTAAGAGGGCCCAATTAATGAAAAGCCAAAATTCGGCCCAGATCTGCATTAACCCACCACCTATCCAATTGCACACAACCCAATCTAGCGACCCCATGATTATGGATGCTGAACCAACTTCATTTTTGGCCCAGAAACCGCACAATGTTTCAGTTGTGACCCATAAGTTATTAAATTCGGCCTACCCAGACCCAACTAACTCAAAAAAATCTGATTTGGTTATTTTTAAAGACAAACCCCCTTCTAATGGTCGTAATGTACAGGAGGAGGAAAGAAGTAATATTTTGAGGGAGTTATCTTCTAATGCCAGGAGTGATCCTTCAAATTCAAGTGGAACTTTTGGCAAAATTTCTCTCCGCCCCCCTCTGGTGAACGTAGAAAATAATCTACATCAACACCCATCCTTGGCTGGCCCAAATTGCAGCGATGGACAGGAGATTTGTGATTCATTGTCACAGATGGAGGACATTAATTGTGGAGAAGGAGGTCAGTAACACCCTCTGTCATTTCTTTATCAATTTGTTTTTAATGAAAATTTTGACGTGGAACTGTAGAGGAGCAGGAAGTGAAAAATTCCGCACCGATTTTAGGGAATTGATTGGATCACATAAACCGAATATTGTGTTTTTAATGGAAACGAAAGTGTCGGAGGAGAGGGCTGAGAAAATTTCTCAGGCGCTGGGTTTCTCTGGGGTTTGTCGGGCTCCTATTGTTGGGAGAGGTGGGGGTATTTGGATGCTTTGGAGACAAGAGGAGACTCGGGTCGATATTCTTAGCGTCGATTTTCAGGCTATTCATGCAATTATTGATTCCGGGAGAAACGGTGGTTGGTTGTGTTCGGGTATTTATGCCAATCCGAATGTAGCACTAAGGGGAAACTTATGGTCCATTATTGAGGAGATGGGAGAGGCAGTTGGTCTCCCTTGGTTTGTGACGGGCGATTTCAATGAAGTTCTGTCGGTTCAGGAAAAACGTGGAGGCAATCTCCCTGCCTTAAGTCGATGTAACCGGTTCAAAGATATGATGGACACTTGTGGCTTGATTGATTTGGGGTTTCGAGGGCCCAAATTCACTTGGGCTAATTCGTGGAATGGGCTGGTTAGGATTCGGGAACGTATTGACAGATGCTTAGCTAATGTCGGTTGGCAGGAACTTTTTCCAGAAGGTACGGTCCTCCACCTCCCCCGTACCCACTCGGATCACCATCCTTTGCTTACTCTTTGCGAGGGAATGACTCAACCACCGCCAACAAAGCCCTTTCGCTTTGAGTTAGCCTGGACCACAAACGAGCAATGTGAGGACCTAATTGCTGGCATCTGGAGAGCTTCCTCATCTATTTTTGAGGCAATTGGTTCACTGCCCGACGCCATGAGGAAATGGAATCGTATTTCTTTTGGGAATATATTTGGTAATAAAAGAAGATTATTGGCACGCATTAATGGAATCCAAAAATGTCTTTGCAATGAGGAGAACCCGTTCTTACTTTCCCTTGAGAAAGAACTTATAAGAGAATACAATGAGGTTATAAAGCAAGAGGAGTTGTTGTGGTTTCAAAAGTCTAGAACAAAGTGGTTGTCCCAAGGAGATAGAAATACCCGTTTCTACCATATGACTACAATTTGTCGGAGGCGGAAAAACAAGATAACACCGCTCAAAATTGATGGTAATTGGCAAACTGATGATGGGATCCTTCGAAACCATGTATATGGTTTCTTTGCGTCTCTTTTTAGAAATGAAGCAGAAGGGGAAAACACAGAACTACCTCTCAGCCGTTTGCAGAAAACCTTGACGGAGGAGGAGATGAACTCTCTTACGAGACCTGTCTCGCGGAAAGAAGTGAAACAAGTTATTACTAGCTTAAGCCCGTACAAGGCACCGGGGCCAGACGGTCTTCAAGCATTCTTTTATCAGAAATTTTGGAGTTCGGTGGGGAATTCGGTTGTTGAGGTGGTTGAAAATGCTTTCCTACATGGATATATTTGCGGTGAGTTGGGGCAGTCCTTTCTTTGCCTTATCCCGAAAGAGACATCCCCAGAGTCTGTAAAGTTGTTCAGACCAATTGCGTTATGTAACGTCTTATACAAAGTGGTGACAAAAACTATTACCGAGAGACTCAAACCCTTCATGGCAGAACTCATTAGTCCACTACAAAGCAGCTTTATACCGGGTCGTGGTACACATGATAACATTTTAATGGTTCAGGAGCTTCTCCATAGTTTGAAGAAACGAAGGAAAAACAAAACAGGGAGTATGATTATCAAACTGGATCTTGAAAAGGCATACGACAAGGTGAGTTGGGGATTTCTTGAACAAACGTTGGTTTTCTTTAGACTGCCGAGAACTTTGATTGACTTGATTCTTTGTTGCGTTAAGAGCTCTAAACCTAGAATATTATGGAATGGTGAACCACTTGATGCAATTGAACCGAACTGTGGCCTACGACAGGGGGACCCTCTTTCACCTTACCTTTTTGTCCTTTGTATCGAGCGCCTCTCATACATGATTTGTGAGGCCGTGGAGAGAAAGAAGTGGCAAACCCTTACTCCTTGTAGGGGAGGACCCAAACTATCCCATCTCTTTTTTGCGGACGACCTTATTCTCATGGCTAAGGCGACATCAAAAAATGCGAGATGTATTAACCAAGTTTTGGAGAAATTTTGTAAGGCATCCGGGTTGAAAATTAGTTTTCCGAAATCCAAGGTTTTTTTCGCCATGAATGGAGGGGGGAGAATCAAACGAGAAATTTCTTCACTGCTACGGATTGGAAGCACTCATAATTTAGGGAAATATCTTGGAGTTCCACTATATCATGAGAGGGTCTCCCCACGTATCTTCCGTGAGCTTTTGGATCGAGTGGCAAACCGTTTATCGTCTTGGAAGGCTAAGCTTCTCTCTTTGGCCGGAAGAACTACTCTCATCCAATCGGTCACTTCGGCGATCCCGAACCATATTATGCAGACGACTTGGCTGCCTAGAGGTATTTGCTCCCAACTGGATCGCATTAACAGAAATTTTTTGTGGTCATCTGACTTTACACAACGAAAACTGCACCTCGTGGGTTGGGATAAAGTCACTAAAAGCAAAGATCTTGGAGGTCTTGGTTTGAGAAAATCCCACATTACAAATTCTGCACTTCTTGCAAAAATTGGTTGGAAGATTCTTCGTGATTCTAATGAGTTGTGGGGGAAAACTTTTAGACAGAAATACTTGAAAGGGACTGAAATCTTGGATTACGTGATTAAAAAAGGGGATTCCCCCACTTGGAAAGGCGTTGTTCGTAGTATCCAAGCTGTTAGCTCTTGCGTCAAGTGGAGAATTGGCGATGGCAGATCCATCTCTCTATGGGAGGACCATTGGGTGGGTACGGGGCCCATTGGAAACTTGATTGATGGTACAATTGTTAACGAAGAAATTGGTTGGAGAGTGGCCGACATTCTTGATGAAAATGGAAATTGGAACTTAGACCGAATAACAACGCGGATTCCAGCGGGGATTTGTGAGGCTATTCGAAACACTCCGACTCCTCTATTTCGGGAGCATGAGGATACTAGGATCTGGATTGGCACCACGAACGGTTTATTCTCTTGCAAATCGGCATTCCACACCTTAAGTAACATTGATAGCCCTTCGGATAGAGGGATGACGCAAAATTGGAAATGGGTTTGGAAATTCAAATGCAACGAGAGAATCAAGTTTTTCGTGTGGTTGTGTCAACACAATAGCATTGCAACTAATGCTTTGAGATATGATAGACAGATTTCAGATTCGAACCTCTGTCAACGGTGCAACAGCCACCCCGAAACTGTCCTTCACACTCTTCGGGATTGCGTAGATGCGAAAGCAATTTGGGAGTTTATTATTTCCCCCACACAATTCCTCAAATTCAGACAGCTCTCCCATGAATCGTGGATCCGGGAGAACATTACGAAAGCGTTTTTCGACAACATCGTCTCTCCAGGCACCCCTTGGCCCCTTATGTTTGCTGCGGTTTTGTGGAATATTTGGAAGGCTCGCAACAAATTTGTCTTCCAAAATGTTAATACATCTACACATGAGGTGGTCCAGGCTTCAAAACGCTTGGCAGTGGATATGGAAAATGTGTTCTCGGTTAAAGGCAGCGCCAAAAACAAGAATCAGGCATCGGTAAAATGGAGGTGTCCGACTAATGGTTGGTTCAAGATCAACACAGATGGAAGCTTTATTGCTTCAGAAAGTAGAGCTACGGCCGGAGGTTTAATTAGGAACGAAAATGGAGAATGGGTGACTGGTTTTGCTCGTAATCTGGGGAATGTGTCGATAACTATGGCCGAACTCCTTGCTGCTCGGGAAGGCCTCACCATGGCTTGGGAGAGACGCCTGCCAAAAATTATCCTTGAAGTTGACTCGGAGGTTGTTGTCAAGCTCATATGCGACGCAAAAGTGGAGCTGCACCCGTTGGGGAACATCATCGAAGATTGTAGGAAGCTACTCAGCATGCCTTGGGAAAGTAGAATTATCCATACCTTGAGAAGTGGTAATGCTTGCGCTGATGCACTTGCTACTAAAGGTCATTATGCCCCTGATGGTTATCAAGTGTGGAATGATCCTCCTCAAGACCTTCTTCCACTGTTGGAAGATGATTTAACTTAGTTGTCTTTTTCATTCTGCTCCTTGTGTACCAAAAAAAAAAAAAAAAAATAATAATAATCATCAAACTATCCAAGTCAACCTTAAAGGATATTAAACTGAGTTATGCTCAGAAGATGAAACAAATATCTAAGTACTCAATTTGCCCACATTCTGAAAGCAGCCAAATTTAACACACTTCATAAAAGATACACCAATATCGAGCCTTAATCAAGGTCAGAAAAACTAGTTGAATGTCACAGTGTAATCCCTTGACCAAATTCTTCAATAGTCTTGGTGGCCAGCGTAAAAATATCAACAAATGCGCTATATGATGCACGAAGAAATCTTGTTTCCACTGCCTCAAAATCCCTGTATACAATTAAGTAGATCAAACGGTAAACTTTGATTCAAACTTCTCAACGGAGAATGTATGCACAGGACTTTTATCGTCTCGGACTTTGAGTTTATAGATCTCTGTATAAAGGGTCGGATTCAGAACCATTCAGTCCAAATCCGGATCCACGCCCATTTATTTTAGTCGGATCTGGATAATCTCTAACCATATCCAAATCCAATGTATAGTAGGACTTTGAGAAAGATTAGATCCTTCTTAAAGCCACATAATTATTCAACTTAGCTAATGAGTTCAAATTTGTTTCAGTATCCACCGAGCAACAACATTGAAAGAACAATCTCCAAAACATTTAACCATTTACTTCAAAAGTATTTTTCCCATGAAAGATTGTTGTTTAAGTGTGAGAAATGAAAGAAGGGAAACTCTCCTATTAGTTTCATCTTGTCCGACCTTTTCTAAGGTCGCACCCCACAGCTACCATGTGTCCAAAAAATAACCGACAACCTATTAATGAACTTGGGAATTTTTTTTATAATTTACAGAATCACCCTTTATGTTTCTATTAATTTACTTCTACTTCATCAACTCCATCTCCGTCGGCTTCCATGTGGATTTGCAGTAAAGTTGTTCATTATTTTTCCAAAAGCCAGCTCAAAAATCTTTTTTCTCCCTTTCTTTTTTATTAGGATTTTTTTTAGGTCGTGATTGTTAATTTCCATAAAATTGTGGTCCTTTTTTGTTGTTGCCGAGTGTTTTGTTCAGATTTATGAGAAAACCCTTGGAATATCTCAACCTTTACCCCTGTCTCCTCCCCCCAACCCATCACCAAATCCCCCGCACCAGGCCATCCCGCCGGTCCAAGAGAAACATTTTTTGTTCGATTGAATTCGGATCCACTTGAATTTCTTCAGTTTAATTTTTTGATTCGCTGTTATGTGGAGAGGGAAGAAGAGATTTAGGTTTGGTGATTAGTGGTGGTGGTGGTGGTGGTGGTGGTGATGGTGGTGGTGGTGGTGGTGCTGGAGGGTGAGGAAACTGGTGGCAGTGAATGTGGTTGTAGTGGAAGAGTTTTGGTGAAGAAGATGGTCAATTTTTATTTTTTTTTTGGGAAAAATTACTTTTTTTAAAATTTAATTATATAAATTTAACTCATTTTTATAAAATAGGGAATGATAATTAAAACTTAATGATGTGCAATATTTGTAGAAAAATGCTTAAATTATATGCATTTTTTTAATTTAAACATATTTAATTTAATTTTATATTTATAATACAAAAAATATTATTTTTGAACCTCTCCCAACATGTACTCGAACATGGGTTCTCTACTTATAATATCCTTTAAATGGCTTAGCCTTAAATACAGTAGTTCATTAAAAAAATGACGATAATTTATTTGTCATTTGTTTTTTTTTTTTTTTTTTAGCTCTTGTTATTTATTTTAATGGTATAATTATTTACTAGTTAGTTTTTTATGTTTTAAATTTTTATTTTTGGTAAATTAATAATTTAATATGAACACAATTATATGTTATACTTGAGTACATTTTTTGAGTTAAAATTATTACTACTGGACTATGTGTCATAATGACAGGTTGTAAGATAATAAATCTTAAATTTTATTGGATAAACTGTTAAATAATTAATTTATTTCTATTTTACGGTATTATATGGTCTTTTGCGGTATCCAAATTTCAAGACCTATACCATACCAAAAAATTCAATACGGTTTTCATATGTACCAAAACCTACGATTTTGAAAAAATAAACCTAAACTTCGGTACGATGCGGTACGGTTTGGTTCGGTACGGTACGGTATGGTCTCGAAAACCATGTGCACCCCTAGGTTTAGTCCAAGTAGGAATAAAACCTTTAACAAAAGAACGATTAAATATGTCTATCCTTGCAGTACTTAGAGATGCCAGATTTACTAATTTTGAAGATTCCCTCTTAAGTATTGTCGAATCCAGCTTATGTACATGCCCATTCTCTTTTGATTGTTATCCTAACCTCACAATTTCTTTAAGCAATAGAAATATCTTAAAATCCTTAGTATTAAAAATTAAAACACATAATTATAATTAACTTTTTAAGTGAAAATTTCAAATTTAACGACTTTATAATAATTAAACAATTTATATAAACTTAACGATTATATTAAAATTATAAGTGATATTAAAATTTAATTGAACATAATTATAAAATAGTAGTATATATTTATTGATGCTAATTATGTGATTTTTTCCCAATCTACACAAAATAACCGGTTCACAATGACCGATTGTGCAGGTCACAACCAAATTTTTTTTGTGGCTCATATTAATTCGGCTAAAAACATGTGGACAAAAAGCCACTGCCTTTCAAAAGGTGGAACTGAAGGGAGACAATCCCTACATTCTTGGCATTCACGTGGTTGGATGGAGAGTTCTCCAAAAAGAATTGAGGACTATTTGGAAGAGTTTTGGTTCGATTTGTGGGTCTCGTGAAACTGAGTCCTAATGGAGTTTGGTTAAACCCATGAAACTCAGCTCAAACTTATTTACAAACCCATAAATAAACTCTTGAAATTCTATAAAACTTTGATTTGACACCTATTACTTACTTTTTCCCTAAACTATATTTAAAAAACATTGAAATTTTTATTGCATAGATTCCCTTGTACTTTTAAAAACTCAGCATGAAACTCCCAGTTAGTAAAATATAGGTTATTTTGGATCGTCGTATTTCCAGAAATCATTTGTAAAATACTTTATGTTGGTCCCAACAACTTCCGTGAAATATTTTTAGATTAGTTTCTTGAAACAAGCCGTTCTTAAATGACCTATTTTGAATATGTTTGGGGTTTCTTGCTGAATTTTCAAAAGTACAAGGGGATATTGTGCAGAAAAAATTTTAGAGAGCAGTTTTGTTCACGTTTTGTATAACACAATGGAATATCTTGTATTTTTCTCATTGATTTAACATCTACCACCTAATTTTTCCTCTCAAATCCTAGCATTCAAACCCAAGTCTTAATAGGGTTTCAACTTTTTCAAAATCTCAAAATTCAGTATCCAAACTCAATTTAAATGAAATTTCAATGTTTCACCGCAACCATCCAAACTATTTTTTAAAATCAAATTTCGCGAAATCGAGCCAAAAACTTCCAAATAGAGTCTTCATTGCCTCGGGATTTGATAGACATAAAATGAAATGTAGTATGTTCTCTCGTTTGTTTACTTTTAATTTTTAAACTATCATTTATTTCGCCAATTGCAATTGCTACAGCATCAGCTGAGATGTCATTTTCGGAGACGGAAAATTCAACTAATTATTCAATGGGCCATGATGGTTAAATCAATGCATCATAGAGAGAAAAGGAAATTTAATAAGCCCAATTCAAATCAAACGCAACTTGTGAGTTGAAGGTTGAGTGAGGTGGTCTTGGACTTCAATTAAAAAAAAATGATAAATGTGGTTGGGCCTCGACTTGTAGTTTATAGAGTGCATAAGTCGCACCCGACTCGACCAATAATAGTTTTAGACATTATATTTATATTTAGGCAAAATTGAAGGAAACATCTCAAACTAATCAGTAATTTTAGATTTTCATTTCAAATTACTCATCAAATTTCATCTCGTACTTTAATATTTTTTTGGAATATCGTCCCACATTAATTATGAGACGGTAATTGGACATGTGTTGGTTAAATTGTCACATGGCTTCTTACGTGTTATGACGTAGCAAATTTAAGCATGAACAATTATATAATATTGCATAATTCATCCTCAACTAATTACAAGACTGAACCGTCATTTTCATTAAATTAGAAATTTAATATTGGGACTAAATTCAGGTAAAATGGTAAATTACGGGACGAAATTCTGCGAGTTAATATAGTTTAGGACAAAAAACCAAAATTAGTAATTAGTTTGGGACGATATTCCAAAAAAATATTAAATTACGGGACGAAATTCGGTGAGGTGATATAGTTCGGGACGAAAACCCAAAATTACTAATTAGTTTGGGACGTTTTCTGTAATTTTGCCTTATATTTATAATATCTGTTTAAAATATAAATATTAGTGGGTATTTTTACCGGTACAGTTCAGAGATTTAATTATAATGTATATACATCTTTTATATTGACTTTGTAACATCTTTGTAACTTACTTTGATATAAATAATAGTTTTTCCCTCCACAAGAAGAAAACCTTAATTTTGTCTACGTTAATATTTGTCTCTTATTTTCTTTATTTTTCATATTAATTGTTATGATATTGTTCATAATAAACTATTTACAACAATATCTTTATTTATTTGGATAGTCGATTTTAAAAGATAGAATAAAGAATAAAACATCTTTTTCAGATTTTCTGGTGAGATACTAACTTACTATTGAATGATGAGGGAATAGAAATGTAAAATCCCTTACTTGGCCTTGTGCACAAAAATTGCACACTTCAGAGTAAAAATTAATTAATTTGTAAACATTATTATTTGAAATAATCAATTGACTAAAATAGGATCGAGATCATTTGAAGTAAACTCAAATTAAAAACTTTTTATGTTATTAGTGTCTCACATCTTGTGCTTATATTAAAAATGAAACAAAAAATGAACTGACTAAAGCATGAACGAATTTAAGTTTAGACCAAATATCTTATATTAATTTTAGTAAATCTAACAAGTACATTAGTGAATAGTGATAGCAATTAACAACTAATTAATTAATATAAGAACAATCAACGAGCTTACACTTGTTATTAGAGTAATGCAATACGTACTGACATTAGTTAAATTGTACTTAAACTTAAAATTAATCTCACTTAAATCAAAACCAACTTGGGCACTTCTTATGCTATTTGTCTAATTCGTCTAATTTATTACTAATTGATACTCCCTCTGTCCCAATTTATCTGTCATTTTAGAGAAAAAAAATTGTCCCAAATTATTTGTCACTTTAGGATTTCAATACACTATTAATTACATATTTTAGGTATGTAAGAGAAAAGGTAAGAGACAGAGTGTAAAACTTGAATAACGTGTAAATAGCTAATGGTGAGATAAATAAATAATAATTGTATTTTAGGTATATAATTTATTTTTTCCCTAAAACTGAGGCTATTTAGTAGGTACCTTAGTATGTGTGAAAACATGTAAAACGACAAATAATTTGGGACAGAGGAGTACATTACTTCATTAATTTGCCACATAAAATAATCATGATGGTCGTAAATATGTCGTATATTAATTGCAACATCTTATAAGTACATAACACCAGTACTTTTTGATGACTCTCAAGGGCCACCTTGTTTTTTTTAATTAAAAAAGAGAGAATTTAATTAAAAAAGAGAGAATTGTTTGAGTTATAATTATAGTTGTCCTACCAATTAGGTGCCTTGATTAATTAAGAAGAAGATCAATGTAATTGAGGACTTGCACGTGTTGTTTTTAGCGTGACTTTTTGCTCATGTAAATACGTACAACATCTATCATAATGACTCCTAAAGTTTTCATTTGTTACTTTGTGCCAGTTGCAGAGTAGTAATTATTTATTAATTGATACGCTTAATTAGTACTCCAAACCATCCATATATTAAAGTATTTTAATACTACTTCCAAGTATATATATGTAAAATAAATATTTCAAACCATTCATTTTGTAGGTTTATATATGAACTTCAGCAAGATCTTTAATTACTCCCTCTATATGTTATCAAAAAAAAAAAATTTACTCTCTCTATTCTTGCTTCTTTTTCTCTCTCTCTCTCTTTTTTTTTTTTTTTTAACAGTATATATTCTTGCTTATATTTGTGAATTAATAAATGCTACCAAACTTGTGTACACAGAGAAGGGGAAAATTATTACATAGACCAGGTCTATGAGCTTAGTGGTAGATCTATAAAAAGCTCATAGGCCAGTCTATGCAAGAATTTTCCCAGAGAAGGTAAACACTATAGTCACATTTCAGAATTAATTATCTGATATTTTACCTTACTTCTAGGTTATTGTGATGGAAAATACTTTATGTAAACAAAAGAAAATTAATTATTTATCGACACATAAATTATAATAACTTTTGATAATTGGTTGATATCCTTAAAATATACTTATTTTTTATTTGTCATATGTAGGGGCATAAACGAGTCAATTAGTGTCGAACGATATACTATTCAAGCTTGGTTTGATCAATTTCGAATCTAACTTCAAATTTATTTGAGTTTGGTTTGATTGTTAAATGAACCAAGATCAAACGAGTTTTTATTGAATGAACTCAAGTTGAGTATCGAGTAACTTGATATTTTTATTTGTATATTTTTTCTTTATCAGTTTTAATTAGCTTATCGAGTCTAGCTCGAGTCGAGACAAAAAAATTATGAAACATAAAATGATGTTCGAGTTTATTTAATTTATATGATGAATCGAACTCGGATAAACTTTTATTGTATGATCTTGAATGAAGTATCGAGTTATTTAATTTTCCATCATGTATATGTTCAATACGAGGGTTACACTAAAATATATTTCATACACTAGTCTTTATCATGAACTCGCTTCTCCCAAAGTATTTTGAAAGGAAATGAAGGCTATTGCATTCATGTATGTCAAATTAACCCAAGAAGAGATGGATGTCTTTGACGTAGACAAATCATAGATAAGATATTAAGTACAAGGATTAGCTTTACATTTGAAAGTATTTAATTTTTGCATTATAATTGTTATTTACGAGATTATAACAAGAAGATTTAATTATTATTTCCTTCAAAATTAGTATGATCAACTACTACGTACTCTTCAAAATATAAATACAAACACTAACTAATTAACTTATTTTAGATCAACGTATTATTGGTTTAATGAAAGAGATCAGTCCCCACAAAGTGACAAATCCAAGTTTTAATCCCAATTAAGAGAGGTTCTCAAACAATATCTCTGACGCATCTCGAAAGACGTTAAATTGCATTTAAGACATGAATACCCTTGAAAAATAAAAAATAATTAACTATATTAGTTTTTATCTAAAACTCTCTATCAAATAAAAAAAAAAAAGATAAATACATATTTAAAAAAAAAGTAGAATATCATACGTAGTATAGATTATTGTTGTTAATTGTAGTAGATATTTGCAAAACCTCCAAAAGTTGAAGCCACGTGATTAGGTGTTGGATTATAACCATTGACCACTATACGGCAATGACTTGGAATTTAGATAAGTACGTATTATCATCAAGTCATCAACACTCGAGTTTTAAATATTTGCTAGTTGTTACATTTATGGAATTAAATGGAAGAAAATATAGTAATAATTAATTAAGATTAAATTGTCCATGATTTGTGAAATAGACAAAACGAATTGGTGTGGCTCTGGTTTGCTCCGCCCACAATTACCAAATGTTCGGGCTCCAAATGATTTGCTCTTGTACAAAATAGAAGTCTCTTAATAAACCACGTCAGAAGTAATTTCGGCAAAGCCCCTCTAATATTAAATAAGGTAATTGTATTTTTGCACTTGAAAGTAAGAAAAAGAGAATATTTTGAAATATTTGGAATGTGTGTAGTAGTGTACACTTGAATGTAAAACATAACTTATATAGAGGTGTTGTTGCGGTTTTGGCCCTCTTATTATACGTCACATATCAGGGTGCACCTACATTGCTAGCTATAGTAAGATTGATTTTGGTACACTGACACATATTAGAATTCATCACATTGATTGGGTTAAGTCTAACTTAAGAGGTGAGGATGTGGACTTAACTATGATTTTCTAGTAATTCCTAATCAAAACTATATGAGTCAGATTTGAATTTTCCTTTACAAGTGTCCATATCGATTCGACATAGATTGAAATCACTAATATGTTTCCCTTCAAGAACCAATTGTTCTTTAGTGGATCTTTATGGGAATATAGAAGAAGATGAAGTGGAGTTTGGTTTGAAATGAAAGTGATTGTTGATTTTGAAAAGATGTGTCTCAAAGCTTATATATTGTAGTTTGTCTATTTAGTACGGAGGGAAAAACACTTTCGATACCAAACTTTAGTAAAAAAAATATATTTGGTACCGAGCTTTTTGATATCATACCATGATTCACACAATCTTGACACATTTAGTTTTGCCATCAATTTTCGGACGAAATTCAGCACGTGCCGCTCATGTGCCCGTTAAATTCAGCCGGGTGGCAACTGGCGGGTCGGGTCGGGTCATTAATGGGTCTGTGATAATGGGTTGTAAATGGGTTGGGTCTTAAGCGGGTCGGGTCGGCCCTCTAGTCTTCATCTTCTTTTTTTTTTTTTCTTACAAAAAAAATCCACAAAAAATGGTTATAACATGGGTTGAAAAATAGGAGTAATTGAGGCCGAGATTTGAAAGAATAAAATTAACATGCAAATTAGGAGACATTAATTACATGATTTGAAAATATAATTTTTGTTATTCTCTTATATCTAAGAAATATAAGGGAATAGAAATATAAGAAATATATTGCGTAAAAAGAAATATATGAAACCCTTTTAAGAGTCGATACCAATATTTTATTAGTCAAAAGTGGCCATAAAATTGGGATAGAAAAGACGAATGATTTTAAGATATTTTAATAAAAAAAAAATTCTCCAAAATAATGGGTTAGTAATTACAAAATAAGAAAAGTGTGTTCTAGGCCTTCAATTTTATGATAGCAACAAGACAAGATATGATTTTCTTTTTGGAATTAAAGATGGTAGCCAACTTGCTTTTAAATTGGGCACATTAGTTAATTTTCTTTTGTTTTTATAAGACCCATTAACTGACCCACTAGGAGACCCATTAATTATAAAGCTGACCCAAGATCAACCTAATCCAACAAACATAAAAATTAAAGGGTTGGGTCTGGATGGGCCTGGACTGTTCACGAGCCGGCTCACCCAAATTATTAATCAAGAATAGAATGATAAAAATAATTAATTAATTAATTGATACTCTGTGAATGAAGCTTAAGTTTTGGTATTCATTTTAACTAAAATGTGGACACTTTGTTGTGTATTCTTTTTATTTGGTGAATAGTGTCCATTACAAAGCAAACCTAAATTATAAAAACATTACAACTATTTTTATACAAAAAGAAGTCAAACTTTAGATTATATAATATATATACATCTATTTATACAAATATTAACAAATATTAGAAGTTGAAGGGGGTTCATGCACCCCGTCAACAACACGTCACTCCCACTGTTTTCAAATATAATACCAAATTCGTATGCACATGAAAATGACTCTTGATATGTACATAATCAAATTGCAAAAATATACCTTTTTCTTTTTTCTTTGTATAGGAATTATATCTTCTGATTCTTCCTCTCGGCAACGATAAAACACAGAAAAAAAATATTAATAACTAGAAATACCTAAGTTTATACAGACAGAGATGTGCGAGAATATACCCGTTATCATCTTTGTTGTGATGGAGAAATTTATGATAATAATTCATATAAACCAATTTTGAAGATCTTCTTGGATAACAAATTGTCTTTTTCCTTGGCTTTTCTTTAGCATGATTCTAAGTAAAACACTTGTGTACACAGAAACTATTGATAATTCCAATAAACTATATACCAAAAATTTCATTTTCAATCAATTATAAAAAGATATTCAAAGACAAAAAAAATCTTCCCTGAATTTTATACAATTAAGATGGGATCCTTTACATAATGTATTGAAGAAATTGCATTTTTAGTCTTACACTTTACAGAAAATGCGCTTTTAGTCTCAATTTTTGAAAGAGTTTGTGCTTTTGGTCTCATCACCTCACTTTCATCTATTTGGGACCAGAAGTGCATAATTAAGAAAGTCCTATGAGATCAAAAGTGTATAAGAAAGACTATTCTTTGGAACTAAAAGTGCAAGGTTCGATTCTGTCATAAGAATAAAATTGCAATTTCTCTATGATACATTCATAGTTACATGTTGCACCTAAGCCTTGATAAACTCAAATCTACTTTTGTATCTACCTTTTAGTGTAGTACTCCTAGCTCATACATTTTACATTTAAAAGTGGAATATATGATTTTTTGCCCTACTATAGTTGAAAATTTCCACATACATCTAATTACCTAAGATCTCAATTCCATGAAGTACCTTTTCAAGTTAATTACATAACTCATTCTCAAATTCTAAGAGATCAAACTATTCTATCTAATCATTGAAAATAAAACAATCTTCATATAATTGCACATTTAACATAAATTTAAAACTCATAACAATTTTCAAAACAAACATTTTCATCTAGTAATATGAGCAATAAATGAATCCATTTCTTTCTTAGTATCTCCACCATCAACCACAGACTCCCTCACAATCTCCCCCAACTCCTTTGCTCTTTCCCTAATCTCATCTCCTTCTTCAGATCCCATCAATCTTCTTACAACCTTTTCCACTGTAATAGAATCTATAACTTCATCTCTACGCGCCCAGTCCTTAACTTCGACACCAATTCTTAGTAGTTTCGTAACCAAGAACGCGTTCCCCGGTTGGTCAGAATGCATAGGCCAAGCTCCTATTGGCACTCCCATACTTATACTCTCCATACAAGAATTCCATCCACAATGACTTATGAAACCGCCAGTCGAACCATGTCCTAAAATCTCCAACTGTGGTGCCCAATCTCTTACAATGATCCCTCTTTCCTTGACCCTTTCTTCATACCCTTCCGGTAGTGGAGCTTTACGGATTTCCCCTTCGAAAACATCTCCTTTATCCGCATCTCTCAATACCCAAATGAACTTATGTTCACTTTTCTCTAATCCAATTGCAATTTCATTGATTTGTTCATCTGATAATGAAGATGTAGTTCCAAAAGAAACGAACAAAACAGAATTTGGTTCTTGTTTGTCTAGCCATAACAAGCATTTGTTTTGATTGTTTTCTTGATTTTTAGTACCAAGTAATGAAATTGGATTGAATGGACCTATAGCAAATTGGTTATCGGTACCGGTGGCTTTTGCTTCTGCAAGCAAGTCAAGATATGTACCTTCAATCAATCTCGATGTATTGTAAATATCCCCCGTATTAGATTTTGGCACATCGTGTAGTACTTTTACAAGCTCTTCAAACTCTATCGGGAAACAATCCTCTAAGGGAACGTTTTCGAGATGACATGCCTTAATTGGTAGAAGTGGCTTTCCTACTGCTTCCCAATAAAATGAGTATAAAGTGAACGCGGATATACTGTGAAAACAGAACGACTCTGCATTTGGTATAGAACTTATGTCTTGGACTACATAAGCCATCATGGAGTCGTAAATGATTACTATCCTTTGAGTTGTTTTCGAAAGATTTTGGATTAGTTTGTAGACGGGGTCACGGAGATTTGTCGATGCGTGTAGAGATGGAATTATTTGTGAAGGGAATTTGATTGGGGAGTTGGGATTTGGAGGAGGGTTGTTGAATGGAGGAGTTGGGAATTCGTGGAAGTTTATGTTGGCTTTCGATAGAGGGTCCCAACCGTGGACACGAGTCTTCGCCTGGCGGGTGTGCGTGGTGGTGCCGACGAAGTGGATTGGGATGTCGTAGGCGGAGACGAGGCGGGAGAGGTGGAGGAGTTGGTTGAGATGGCCTTGTGCTGGTAGTGGTACCATGACTACAGCCACAGATGTTATAGGTTGATTTGCCATTGGGAATTAAGGTTTGGTTAGCTCTCAATCTTTGATTAATTTTTTTACCTATATATAATATTAGGATTTATATTTTATTAATGTAAAGTGACGATAATTCTTATAAAATTTTTGCCATTGGAAAGGATTGTTTAGCTCTAAATCTTTGATTAATTCTTATAAATTATTTGAATTAATGTACTTGTTCAACTCCACTTGAATATGATAATAATGTAATGAAGGATAGACTTTATAATACTAACAAATAATATTGCTTAGAATTGGCCAATTTGTCAGAACAAAATTCAAGCAGCCAATCAGCTTAAAAAATTGGACCATTGCAATGTTAAAATAACGTTTGGCGCCAGCCAGTAAGATTAGATTACTAAACAAAAAATAATTTTCTGACAACCCCACGCACGCTCCAATGACCCCGAGTTAAACATGTGGTTAATAAACGAATATTAATTAAATTTTTGGAGTGAAAATTAAGTTACTTGACCCCGGGTTCTAGTCACAAGACTGACCATTTTCCATATTAAAAGCCATTTACAAGACTGGCTATTTTTTTAATTATTATTATTATATTAGGTTCAATATCTTAATCTTCAATGCTAACGATTTTCGAATTTAGGAATCTGAATTTTGAAAAAATATGTGATCATCTCGAACTAAAGTAAACCGTGGATTTGAATCTTCGTGACGATACTTTGAACATCGTTTAGAATGCTTCGATCTTGATTCATTTTAGGAGCGGTAGTTGGGTTTGGATTGTCAATGGACTCATAGGAGATAGAAACCCTTTGTCCTTAGCAAAAGGCACAATTAATACCCGTTATGGCTGAGCTTGGCATTTACTAATTATAGCTAATAGAAAAATCGACCACAAAAGATAGACAATGGAGAATATATAATTGTGTGCTACGCCAGTTAAATGCACAATCTTCAACCACGATGTGAAACATTAACCCAATAACTTAAATTTAGCAATATTTCGGGGAAAATGCAAGATACTCCCCTGTATTATACTAAATCTGTAAGAAACTACCCTGTGAAATTTTTATTGTGCCAAACTTGTGTTTTTTACAACCCTGTAAAAAAAATCCAATTTGTAAAAAATAGGTCGTTTTGGATCGACATATTTCAAGAAATAATTTAAAAAATATATCACGTGAAGTTGTAGGGACCAACTTGAAGTATTTTAACAATGGTTTATTGAAATATTTCGATCCAAAACGACCTATTTTATATAAATTGGGTGTTTTTGCAGGGTTTTTGAAAACACAAAGAAGTTTGGCGCAGTAAAAATTTCACAGGGTAGTTTCTTGTAGGTTTAACATAACACAGGGGAGTATTTTGCATTTACCCCCAATATTTCTTTTAATATTGTCCCAAAATTGTAATTAGAAATCTTTTCATTTATCTGCAACAGAACTAATCGTAGAAATTAATCCTAGAGAAAGTGTTTATTTTAGAAGTTTCAATAAAATTTAAATTATTTTTATGTTCTATCAAATTTTTCGTTTTACTATCTAATATCTATTTTGATATCTTGCTGTGTTTATAATTTTGAGTTTAATTACACTAAAATATGTTCTATCAGAACATAAAGGTATTGGTCGAATTTAATTTTAGTGTTATTTTAAAGTAAATAGGAGTACTAAATTAATATATGTATTGAATAAAAAAATCATTTAAATGTAGAATTTATAATTTTAAAAGCTTGAATCCAAACCTTTTTCGATTGTTCATAATATTTTTTTGTTTTGGACCTTCTTTTGGTGGGTTTCTTTTGTGAAAATACAAAGATGAGAGAGATGTACAAAATTTGAGTAATTATTCATATTTAAAAAGTATCTTTCTTACTAACATGTAATTTGTCTAGTGGAAGAGACTAGTACCCCCAAAGTGACAATCAAGTTCGAATCTCTATTGACATCTCTATTGACAGAGATTCACATATAATAAGCTAGACACTGTCCGAAATGGATTAAACCATTGGGGAAAAAAAATCCATTCCTAATATAATAATATTGTTTGTTTGTTAGTACAATTCAAATTCCAAAATAAAAAGAATATATATGTTGGAGTTTGTATTGAAGTAAACTTTGTGACACTTGACTAATTTCTATAAGTTGTGTTTCCCATTATCTAATATAAAAATAAAATTACACATAATATTTTACTGTATTAAATACCTAACATCACATTTCAGTGCACCCCCCTAGGTTGATTTAACAAGTAAAAGTTGTTAACATTTACTATATAGTAAAATTACACATAATATTTTACTATATACTAGTATTTATTAAAAAACAAGTAAAAGTTGACTGCAACCGCCCCTCGATTGCCTTGGTCATTTTTTTTTTTAATTTGTTTCAATGCACCATTGCATCATTGATGACACAATTCTAGGCGCATGCACGTGACGAAAATGACAACATAATTTAGTACCATAATTTCATTGGAATTTCCAATAATATATGCATTGAGATCTTTATTATATGCATTGAGATTCGGAATTTGATAATTTACAATATTAATTTTAGAATTTCTTTAATTAAAGTCCCGTCCCATCTTATTGTTATTGTCACTTCTTATATATATATATATAGGAGAATGGTTTTTGACTCTAATTGGACCAAATTCTAATTTCTGGTAATTTTGAATTATTTTTATTACCATGATATTTATGATTGGTTAAAACAAATTCACAAATTTATTGACTTTTAATTATATAAACCTAATCTAGACAACCCACGTAAGGAAACAAATAAGTTGTCCAAAATTATAGGCTTAACATTAGGAAGATAAAATTTTGAATTGGAATAATCATAGGCTTAATATTAGGAAAATCAAATTTTGAATTGAAACAATGATAAGCCTAACATTTATGATTCAACCTTACCTATATATACTTCTCCAAAACAGAATTTATTTTGCTAAATAAATTCTTTCTTCATTTTGCATTTTATTTGTTGAATTTGATGAAATATTGTGTTGAATGTGATTTTAGCAGGGTTCGGTTCACGTACTTGGTGATTGCTATTTCAAGTGTGAATTTGAGGTGTATATATATATATTTACATTTCTTATGTATGTATATAACGATTTGTTTTGTTTTTTTTTTTAGGTTTGTACCATGCACATGTGTTTTTCATATGTTTGGAGTATTATTTGAAAATCACTTCCATTATTTTCACGTGAGTTGTTAGATTTCTATGATCAATTTGCATTTCATTTCTTATAGTATAACTTTTACATATAATTATTTATACTTTTCTGTAATGAATTTCTTTAGTTACTTATTTTGATCAATTTGCATTTCATTTCTTATAGTATAACTTTTACATATAATTATTTATACTTTCTGTAATGTATTTCTTTAGTTACTTATTTTATAGATATGGACTATGACTTTTGCTTTTTTATTTTTTTCTTATTCTTATTCTTAGGTTTGATAAGAACAAATTGAATATGTATACGTAGGACAAGAAGCACACACAAAAGAGGAACTAAAAGAATCTATTAACAATTGAAAATTTTCTATTAGTTAACAACAACATATCTTAACACATTTATGTTATGTATGGTTTTATTATAGTAAGGGAATCGTTTAAAAAAATAACCCGTAATTTCAAACTTTGATATATTATAAAAACTAAAAGAAGCTAGCTTGCCTAAAATTAAGGTATTTAAACCCGTAATCTATGCCAACTACCTTAGAACTAAACTTTAACACGGTAAGAAAACATAAAAATAAATTACCTTCTTCAACAGAAGATAAATATATAGTACCTTCTTCATAAGAGTCATCTTTCTTTCTCTTTTATTTTAGCATATATTTTTTTGTTTAGAACTAATGCATGTGTATCATAATTATTGGATCCTCAATACGACTCTTTTGTCTAACCTCACTGATTTTATATGTTTTTTCTTCTTTTCAATATAATATATTTGTGTCGGGTAAGTTACATGTTTTAATTACTTATTTTGTTATTATTTAATTACTATTATAATTGCATCTTTCTTTTTAAGTATATCTCATGGGTAATTTACATTTAAGTATCAAGTAAGTGATATCAATTCATTCGAACTACATTATGCTTATTTATACATAATATAGCTTACTGAATTCCTCCAACACCCCCTCCCCCAGGTGTAATGGTTATTTTTATCAATTTATAAGTCATTATTTTCTCCCCTTTTTTATCTATCTTTTTAAACCAACTAAAAAGGAATTATTTTATTATTTTGCAAAACATTTAATGTATATTTCTCTTTTACTTCTTTTTCATTTTTGTATATTGTTTTCTCCTTATTTTCATATTTAGTGATTTTTTTTTATAGAATTAAATACATGTAAATTTTTGCATCATATATTCTTTTGCTAAATAATTTTGAAAATTATTAATTTGACACTCCATTACATGTGTCTATCATCATAATTCTTAAATTTTGTTTAGTTATTTATGTTTGATGTATTTTGGTCAAGTTATTTTTCCATAAGTGTATAGGCACATAGCTACAAATGAGATTGAAACACTTCCGAAAGTAAATCAAAGAAAATTTAAATATATAGTCATATGCAAGTTAAAGGTACGCAGAATTGCATGTTTATTATGACTGAGCCCTTAGTACTTTTGATTATGTACTTTAGAATCTACTGATGATATTTTGTCCTAATTCAGAAAAATATTGATCTTTTGGGCCTACATCTTATAAAATTGCATTTATCCTCCCAATTATTAAACTATATTGCACTTAGTCCCTTAATATAGTGTTTTAATAATACTATAATTTAATTTTATAAAGTGCGGGACCAGAACCAGAACTGTTGAGGATTCTATCATGTGAACAAAATGTTATAATTATCTCTTACAATAGTGCAAATTTTGAATAAAATGGAAATCTTGGAGTATATATTAGCACCCTATATATCAGATTTCATATTCTGAAATCAATATTTTCGTCCTTACTGCGGAGTCTTTTAGGCAAACTAATTCGATGATTCAATAATTAATACATACGAAAATAAATCAAAATCAGTGGTAAGAAGTTCTCACATTTTCTGAAATTTATAATATTATTACTTAATATGATTTTTTTACTCTTAATCATAGTTCACCGCACACAGAAATCGTTCATTTGAATGAGAAAAAAATATAGTTTTATTTTTCACTTTCAATTAAACATAATATGTTTGAGTTTGATCCACGATTTTCTTAATATTTCTCTTATACTAAAGAACCAAGTTTGATTGTTTTAAATTTTTCTTGGTTGAGATTTAAATAACTCATATCAATAATCTTACCAAAAAGCTATATTATATATAATAATAATTTAATGTAATTTTGTGCATAGCACGGGAATAAGCTAGTTTACTTAAATAATAAAAAAATCTTGTCAAATTTGATTTGAATAAAATCATCCAACATTTATCTTTTCTTAAAAGAGGGAAAAATATTTTTGATACCAAACTTTAGTCCAAAAAGCACATTTGGTATCAAACTTTTTCAAAAAACACATTTCATATCATGATTCACATAATCTTGACACATTTAGTTTTGCAGTCAATTTTCAGACGAAATTCAGTATGTGTCGTTCATGTGTGGGTCTTTAAAACCCATGCATGTTCTCCATCCCATTGTCAATTTAACGGACACATGAGCGGCACGTACTGAATTTCGTCCAGAAATTGATGGCAAAACTTAATGTGTCAAGATTGTGTGAATCATGGTATGAAATGTATTTTTTAAAAAAGTTTGGTACCAAATGTATTTTTTAGACTAAAGTTTGTTATCAAAAGTGTTTTTCCCTCTTTCTTAAAATAATAAGTGTATTACATATGTCATCTAAATATTCCAGAATGAACCAAATTTTATTTGGACAATAAACATTGTCTCGAAAAAGGTTAATAAGAAAAAAGATTGGAACCTCAAAGACAAAGAAGATTGATCCGTTTCTTCTTTTCTTAAAATATCAATTAAATTAGATTTGGAATCCTTAGAAAAAGAAAAAAGGGTTTATTATTAAAATATATTGAATGTGACCATGACCAAATCTATTTGAAATTTCCTTTGTAGTTGTATTTAAATAGCAAGACATGGAAGACGTCCTCAACAAATCAAACTTGTCCAATGGCTTCAAAATCAAAAGCCCACACGGATATGGTCTAATTTGCCAAGACGAATTTAAAATTATATATTGACTTCCCAAAAAATCTTATAAATCATGTTATTTTAAGATTATTTTTTCGGCCATCTCCATATCAAGTTTAATGGTGTTTTGTCTCTGATACTCAGGAACGTATTCAGGATGATAGAATCGGGGGTCGAGTTTAACCATCCATCGCTAAAATTAATTGACAATAGTTAATATAATTAATTTGCATAAGAGAATAAATTATCAACGAGAACTCTATTGAATTCAGAATGTTAAAGTAATTGAAAAAACTATGATAATTGTATATGATGCTCTTCATGTTATAAAAATTCTTAGCATTTTTATTCTAAAAAAAATGTTAATAATTAAACAATTCGCAAGGTAGTAATCTTTTATCTCGTGTCTAAGCATGTTTATCACCAACTTTATTGTTGGTAACATAAATAACTAATATCGAGCGAATCAAACAGTCTATTAAAAGTTACATCATAGACTTTCTTGTACTCTTCAATGGTAAACTTAGCACAAAAACTATTGATAGTCATGTCTTCTAAATTAAGTCGAAACGGATGTTTTCATTAATTTAAGTAGGTGTAATTGACAATTTACATGAAAATATACTTATCTTTTTATTAGATTTGTATCGAGCCCATGAGTATATGCGGAGTATAAGAAAAAAATACTTCTAATATTTTGAATTAGATAAGTGATTGAATAATGTAAATAATAATACTAATTTCTCAAAAAAAAAAAAAAAATATTTTTTTTCTAAAATTCTTGTGGGGCCCAGGCTCCCCCAAAACATGGCTGCATCCGTCCCTGCTGATACTCATGCAATTGTAACCTCAAAAGATTTATGGATGATGATCTACGGTTGGCCAGGTTCAAATCTGTACGTGTTATTAAAAAAAATAAAATAAAAAAGAATGAGATCAATCTGAGATGAATTTAAAGAATTGAATTAAAAATACAATTTTATAAAGCATTAGACCAAAAATATTGAACGCCCAATTATATGGAACTAAAATTGCAATTCTACTAGTAACTTAAAATTAGTAGAATACAAATTTTAATCCATTTTTGAGACGCGTCGACCATCCGGGCATATTATTTCAATCACCTGGGAGAGACAACGCACGAGATCAGCTTTGTTTTTCTTTCTTTTTAGCTTTACAGTTCGTCCTTTAATAATATTTTTCATTAATTTGTTTAATAACATATAATTAAATTAATTTGTTGTTGTACCAATTAAATAACTACATCCTCGTCTTGACTGGCTCCTTTATTTAGTAACGATCGTTAGATAATCTAACGATGATGACCAAGTAGTGCCTTAAAATAATTATTAAGTATTTCTAGGTCCAGCTCAAGGTTATCTGCTCTTGCTTGAATAGTATTTTTTTTTAAAACACGAATCGCTATTTATTTTGAACTCTTAAATATTATTGTAAAAATTGAACATTTAATAAACTAAACTAAATAAAAAATATTATCCGAATTAATTTATGAAACCCAATGGAAAATAGTATAAATTTTTTTGTTAACAAGGGAATCCGCAACTAGGGTTGAAAATCAGACCAAACTACTCGATACTTGGCTCGAGTTTATTCGATAAAAACTTGTTTAAACTTAGTTCGTCAAACAAATCAAATAAGCTTGAACATAATTTTTTGTTTAATAAATTCGAATCTCAACTCGATAAGATATGTATAGCTTGAACATCTATCTTTATCTTTAATCTTTAGCTTTATGCTTTATCATTTGCTTCCATTCCTTCTCACTACATACGTGGCTATGTTGTTGTATATATATATACTATATATATAGTAATATGATATTTTGTACTAATAATATTTTCTTTCATAGAGACGTCGGGCTGTATGACAACTTTATTCTTATCATTTACTTTCTCTAATGTTTCCGTATCGAATTAAAAGAAAACCTGCGAAAAGATCATACTATTATTTAATTTATTAATTGCAGCCTAAAGTGTTCTTGTGGAACTAGAAATATGTACAATTTTCAGATATAAAATACTAGAAAAAAATATATCTCGCTTGACCAGACTATTCAATCTTTCTTTAATTTTTCATTTTCTAAGAACGTTATTCAATCACAAATAAAACTATACATTTATATCCTATAAATATTTTGAGTTTGATAAAAAAAATGATTTGAACTAGATAATTAACAGGAATAGACTTAAATCTGAAGCCCCGAAAGATCAAAGAGCACCAATTCTTTATATCATACACGATCCGTCCTTAATTTTTGCTCCTTTTACTTCTGGCACGGAGTTTAATGTAACATTTAAAAAAATAAAACATTTGGATAACTTTACCTCCAATAGAGATTGAAAATTAGTGGTGTTAAATAATTACTTTATGTGATAGACTGATAGATTAGTTTTAAGAAAAATATTTTTATTTTAAGAAAAACAATATTATTTTAAAACATCCCAAAAAGAAAATATGATCAAACTTGAAGAGGGACTATTAATTATTTGCAAACTGAAAAAATCTATTTTTATCTTGGCAACCAAGTAGTAGTATTAAACTTGGTGCACAGTCAATATAATGACCACGAATTTAGATTATAAAATTGGAGTGTGGGGACATAGAACAAAATTCCAAATAAATTTTAAGTGTTCCCCAAGTTCCTTGCTCTATTTAAGTTCTCAACCATGTACCTTTCTAGAAGTATTCCAAATAAAAGAACCCTCAAATAATGGAAAAAGGTCATGATCATGTTGCAGTCATTATGGTTCCATTTCCAGCTCAAGGACACCTAAATCAACTCCTACAACTCTCCTGCCTAATAACCTCGTACGACATCCCCGTCCACTACATCGGCTCCGCCATCCACAACCGTCAAGCCAAACTCCGTGCCCACGGCCTAAACCCTCACGACATAGCCAAAATCGATTTCCACGATTTTTCCACTCCATCATTTGCCTCTCCTCCTCCGAACCCCAACTCACGTGACAAATTCCCGATACAACTCCTACCATCCTACGAAGCCACATTGAGCCTACGCCAACCGGTTACTACCTACTTACGTGCCATGTCAGCAAAAGCCAACCGGGTTATCGTCATTTACGACTCTATGATGGCTTACGTGGTACAAGATGTTTCTTTAATCCCTAATGCTGAATCCTACGCATTCAATAGTATCTCCGCGTTTTGTCTAGCGTCTTTTGGATGTGAGAATACGAATGAAATTTTCCCAGAAGAGTTGCCTTCTTTTGAAGGATGTACACCGGATAAGATCAATGATTTTGTAGCTTTACAAATGGAGCTACTAAAACTAAAACGTAGTGGCGGAGATATACACAATACATGTAGATTAATAGAAGCTCCTTATTTGGATCATATTTTGGCTAAGGAGGAGGAGGTGAATAATACTAAAAG
>JAYDYQ010002522.1:0-39681 GCA_034814905.1 Penstemon davidsonii
CGCTGGGAGAAATACACAAACCCAGCGTTCGAAGCGGAGGAGGTACTGATCTTGAAGAATTGCCGGAAGCGTCAGAAATTAGCGGCTTGGTTCTTGGCCTTCATCAAAACGCTAAAAGCTATCAAGTACCCAATAGAATTGGGAAGGATCTGTGCGGGAGCCAGGCTGAATGCATCTAAAACTTGCTTGAGTAGGGGGGCAAAAGGAATGCGCAACCCATAGTCAAACTGCTTAGCGTAGAAAGCTTGACATCCTGCTGGGGGCTTATTCACTCTCTGAGAGGGGGTCGGAATGATTAGCGAGTAACCCTCGGGAAGGAATTTACCTATCGTAGTTTTAAGGTTTGCCTCGTGCTCGTTTGGATCATACGCACTTGAGATGTCGTCGACCCGTTTCTCGGTCTTCTGCGCCCGACCTGTGGCTTTGGACTTTTTCGCGACACCGGCTAGGTCGAGGATTCGCACACTGCACCCGCCCCCGATTTGATACCTCATTATCTCATGCTTATCAAACGGTACAGTCAAGCTATTCTCATGATCGGAGTCAGCTTTTTCTCCATCTCCACCCTCCTCACTGTCGGCCTCGGCATTTTGTTCCGCATCACCGTCGTGCTCGGAACCCTGTCGACCGGATGTTCCCTCTTCAGTGTTTGGCTCCAAGGCATTCTCTATTTGATTGACGATCCTATTCGTCTCTTCAGAAGAATTTTCAGCATTCTTGTAGTCATTAATGAGTTCGCTAGTGGATCCTAGCTCGGAATCCGATCGTGTAGGGTTATTAGCTTGAATTTCTGGGTTTCCGGAAGTAGACATGATGAAAGATGCTTATTGTGACGGTCAATAAAAGAAGGGTACTCTTTATCGATCAGAACGCTCCGATCTGTAATAAGTATGAAAGACGTACTCGTCTTTTCTAAGTCAACGTATATATAAAGGTTAAAAGGGTAAATTGCAAATTCAACCCCGAGTAACCGCGACGGTTAAACTCCCACTCAGTAAAAGTGAAGATTATCTTTTGTTAATAGCAATTATGGTCCTCCAAGCTTCAGAAATGAGTATTTTCGAGTCAGCAGGATAAAATATGCACTCTTTTTCCCTTCGCTCGGTTTTTATCCCACAGGGTTTTTCCGAGTAAGGTTTTTAACGAGGCATATCCGACTCAAGACTGTCCAAGGCCTGTTCTCTACTATCTATTTCTCCGAACTTCAAATATAGCAGCTCCTGGTGAATCATCGAAGTGAATCTCTCAGGTCAAAAACTTCACCCTTCTATTTTTGGGGCGATTCGGTATTCCGAGGCCCCTCCAAAGAAGATGTGCACTCTTTTTCCCTAGCTCGGATTTTGTCCCACTGGGTTTTTCCGGACTAGGTTTTTAACGAGGCATATCTGCAACATCAAGAAATCAAAGTCTTTCGCCGTGATGCTGTGTTTACTTCCCCGAGCTTCAGCTTCACTTACGCTCGAGAAGTGGGGGAGTATTGATGAGGGGTATTTCGTATACGCCACTGTAGGAAATACCTTCTGCTCGAGGTCAGCCTCGATCCCGACCAGAATGGTATTCTCCGACCAGAAGAACATGATTTTCCGATCAAGCCAGATTGATAGCTCTAGATCAAGTACTCCGACCTTCTTCCCGATCTACTCGTCTCCTCGGAATTACTGTGGGACCGACCTACAGCTTTACACAGCTGGCTGAGAGCTATTCTCCTACGGATGGTCTAGCTAGCTCATTACTGTTCCTATAAATACGCGGCGCATTTATGACATCAGGGACGGCACAACTTCCAAGATATTCCTTCTGCTCGGACCCACTGTTCGGATTAGGAACCAGTTGTTTATTCTTTGTATTCACTTTCCTAGATAGTACGACATCCAGTAATGCTCGGGTAGACCCGCTTTGTAATTTGTAGTCGAACATCAATATTAATATACAGTTTTCATACGTTCGATTCATATATTATTTTACCCCGCTTTCCTTATTGAGCACGAACGAAAAACGGTATAATCATATTTATACTTGAGGTTTGAAAATCTGCCCGTTGAGAGAACGACAGGTGTCCAAATCCTCGAGTATTGGTCCTAGTTTCAGAAACGGCTACCTGCGACTGAACACTGTACACTCTGCTGTACTTTCTGTCAGTTCGCATTTAATGCACCAAGCTGATACGAGGTTTTCTTTAATAATTTGCCATAAATACCCTTCATCTTCAGCATTTAGTACTTCAAGTGCATTTATTACCGTTGCAATAACTTCTGATCACTTCCACTCTGCTGATCGAAATCACTCGTCTGATGAACACTCGGCTGATCCCAAACTGAACTCATCTGATTTGAGTCTCCTTAAAATCCACCAGTCTGATTCCATTCTTCAGCAACAGATCAGTAGTCTTCTGGACCATATATTTGACTCGTCTGAAGTGTCTTCTTCCTTGGTCAAATAACTTTAAGGTTTGAACTAAGCTTCCAACACTTAGCTGATGACTTTTGGAAATCATCAAAACCTCCCTTCACTTCTAAGTCTTCATCTTCATCCAACAATTTCCCCCTTTTTGATGATGACAAAACTTCAGCTAAGTACATGTACCTAAAACTAAAGTTAAGTACTCAAAAATTTCTGAGATAGAAATGATATGTTGGAAACTTTACTTTTATAGATATGATCTTTAAAGTTATAGTACAAGTTTACGAGAAAATGGACTTAAAGTGAAATTACAAACAAAGTAAACTGATACAATGATTTTCAACTAAGTAACCTAGTCTAGAAAATCTAGTCTAGTCTTCAGCTTCTTCATCTTCATCTTCTTCCTCTTCTTCAAGTTCCTCATCTTCATCATCTTCTTCTTCTCCACTGGAAAACAGATCAGCATTAGTCAAGTTTCTATTTACAGCTTCGACTCTTCTTCTGATTTCTTGAATCCTGCTGGTTTTCCTAAATGGATCTAACTGTTCTTCAGCAGAGTCTTTGGAAGCAGCCAACTCTTTGTCAGTCTTAGCTACATCCTTGGGCTATTCTTCAACAGCTTCCTCATCATCAACTTCCTCTTCAAGTACTTTATCTTCAACAGGCTTTTCAGCAGCAGCTCTTTGCTCTTGTAATTGAACAGTTGCAGTGGCAACACTCTTTTTAGCTGACTCCTCTTCCCCCTTTTTGTCATCAGCAGCAGGGTTGAGTTGATCATGAGAGACATTGACAGCAGCACACAGCTTTCTGATGTTTTGATCCACAACTCGGAGTTGATCAGAATGATGTTGTTGAGTAGCTTTCATTTCACCAGCTTGGTCATTTAGATAGTCAACATTCAGTTGAAGTGTTGACTGTTGGATGAAGATGAAGACTTAGAAGTGAAGGGAGGTTTTGATGATTTCCAAAAGTCATCAGCTAAGTATGGAAGCTTAGTTCAAACCTTAGAAGATATTTGACCAAGGAAGATATTCAAACCTTAGAAAATATGGTTCAGAAGACTACTGATATGATGCTGAAAAAGAAATCAGACTGGTGGATTTTCAGCAGACTCAAATCAGATTAGTTCAGTTTGGGATCAGCCGAGTGTACATCAGATGAGTGATTTCGATCAGCAGAGTGGAAGTGATTAGAAGTTATTGCAACGGTAATAAATGCACTTGGAGTAATAAATGCTGAAGAGGAAGGGTATTTATGACAAATGATTGAAGAGAAACCTCGTATCAGCTTGGTGCATTAAATGCAAACTGACAAGAAGTACAACAGAGTGTACAGTGATAAGTCGCAGGTAGCCGTTTCTGCAGAAAGGACCAGTACTCGAGGATTTGAACACCTGTCGATCTCTCAATGGGCAGATTTTCAAATCTCAAGTATAAATAGTTCAGTTCAAGAGTTAGAGAAGAAGAGACAACACAACTGAGATTAAATCCGAAGCATAATTCTTCTAAGTCTCAACCTCAAGAACAGAACACTCAACAGCCGAGTCATTTGTTGACGAAAGCAAAAGAGAGATAAACAAATATACATATAAAATCTGAGTGATTTTGTGAGAAACGTGTTGTGAGAAGCTGTTATCCATCTTTGTGAGTGATAAAGCTTTGTAGTATAGGACTTCTTTGTGATTTCCTGTAACGAACTTGTGGCCAGTTCATTTGTTGTTTGGCGCAAGCAGAGTATATTGTAAATTGTGTGTTTATAGTGTAACCCAAGATCTACGTGACTTGGAAAAATGGACTAAAGGATTTTTATCAATATTACTATAAAAATTATGTGTGTTTATACTTGCTTTATTTCTTGCATATTTTCAAAGAGCATATTTAAACACCTAAGTTAACTGTTGAAAAGTTTTAAAAGGAGTTTATAAAAACTGGGGATAAAACTTTTTCTAAGTTAAGAAAACTACTTGTGAAAAACACTAGACAAATCCGCTGCAAGTTAGTAAATTTAAAACCCTGATTTTCCTAAAATCAGCTAAGTAAAAATCAGAAGAGTGATCAACTCTGCTGTTCAAAGCTTTGTGCGAGATCAGCTTAGTCTACTTACGATTCTTGATCAGCTTAGTCTGCTGACAGAAAAAGTTAGAGAATTTTAAAGATAAAATTTTTAGAGGTCTATTCACCCCCCCCCCCCCTCTAGACCTCATATGCCCACTTGGGACCAACAAGTGGTATCAGAGCAGGTGGTTCATCTGAATCATTTGCCTGATCAACGAGCTTGATCCTAGAGTGTTTTTCAAAGTTTTTCAAAAGTTTTCAAAAGAGCATCTTGTTGAAAATAAAAACTTTTTGAAAAATGGATTGTATCAGCCTTGTTCCCCACATTGGCGGTATGAGCTTTGAGGACTGGAAAATACGCATGGAAATTTTCCTTGCTGCTTATAATGATAATATGTACAGGTGCATAACTCAAGGTCCGATAAGAATCACCAAAACAATGAAAGTTGATGGCCAAGATAAGGTCGTTGACAAGGAACCTGAAGAGATGACAGTTGAGGAAATCAAACTGAAAAATCTTGATAAGGTTGGAATCTTCATCATGACCAAAGCCCTCGACAACGAAAGATTTGACAAGGTCAAACATTGTAAAACATCTAAGGAGATGTGGGATAAGGTCCGTGACATGACTGAAGGGAATGACTCCATCAAAGAACACAATATGAGTGTAGCCCTGGAGAAGTTTGAAAACTTCAAGATGAAACCTGGAGAAACCATTGACCAGATGGATTCAAGGTTCACAAAGGTGTTGAACAACGTGTTAAAGTTGGGAAAGACGTTTACTGATAAAGAGATCACTCTTAAAGTCTTAAAGGCGCTACCACCCAAGTTCAACATGAAGATCACAGCACAGCTTCATGCTTAACCTATCGTGAAAATATCATAATAAAAACTTTAAGAATTAGAAGACAAGGGATTTTTGTTAGAACAAAAAGTCCATTTACCAGCTCCAAATGCTTGAAGATGGATTGAACGAGCCGCAAAGAAGAGTGGTCCTTCTGCTTATCAAGCTCCTTTGACAGAATAGTACCCATTCCCAAATTCCAAGATACCCCATCAGGCTGGAAGGATGCAGGAACGCATGCATCTACGTATACCCCTCCAGATCGATCCATCGTGAAATCGGATATTTCTTCGACCTGAGATCTTAAAGAACAGTCGTCTAAAAGAGAAGGATCGTCCATTGGATTCTTGAAACTAGGCTTGCTGGGACCAGACCCAGTCTTAGTCATCTCTTGAGGAACGATAGAAGGAGAAAGAACTTGGGTATTTTGAGAACTGGAAACGACAACGTTAGAAGTCAGAGGGGCAAAAAGAGACTCGGGAATATCTTCCACCGATCCGTCCGTGTGCAAATCTGACCCGACGTTAGGACGAGCGGGAATGGTATCGACCTGCGAAGAAGCCTCTTGAGCCGAAGTTTGAATGGCTATGGTATTTGGAACAGGATTATGAGGATCATCTCTTAATTGGTCGACGGGAACAGGAGAGTTAACTTGGGACTCCTCGTTTCGACAAGCCTCTATGATGTTCGGATCGACCAATGGACTATGGATCGAGACTCGGGAAGGACCCGCGGTAGAATCCATAATTTTCTTCACCTGAGAAGGAGTATTCACCTCAGACCTCGGATTTTCACCCGGAGAGGTCATTGCCTGGTCGTAAGGAAGCACGGATTTTTGAGGAGGAGCCCCTTCCTCGAAAGATGGCTGGTGTGAGCTCTCGGTCCTTGTTTTCTTTTTTGGGGTTTTCCGTTTAGATGGGCCCCGTAAAGACCGTTTAGTAGCGCCAGAGAACAGATTGGAACTCATGATCAAAATATCGAAAAATTTAGTGATTATCGAACTATAGCTCCGATCAATGACAGAGAAATTTTATATTACAAGTGGGGACGCGCAGTAAAACTTCAAAGGTTTTACCTTTATATATAGTAAAGGAAATGACAGTTATGTCCTTAACCTATGGCGCGAACAGTAAAATTTCAAATATATATCTGAGAAGGTTACTATTCGCATACTACGATCATCAAAACGACAAAGGATACTTCGACAAAGGAAAATCTGACACTAAAATTATATATAGCAAATAAAGGATTTTTTACTAACTTCATTTACAAAACGTTGCGTGTTCTACTAGATAGATGGACAAAAAATTACAAAGATTAAAGGAGAAAACAGATGAGATCCTAATCTTAAACGTGGCCTAAGATGGGGAAGTGACTTCTTCAGAGGATGACCCTTCATTATCTCCACCTTCTTCTTCATCCCTTCGGTCTCCGTCGACACCCTCTGCTAACTCCAAGTCAGGGGCAGGCACGGGCAATGGAGTTCCAAACTCAGCCACTAAATGGGCTAAAGGATGATTGTTGTACTCGACAGAAGGCAAGGATTCAGGAGGGTACTCTTGAAGCCTTCGATCTTTTCCGATCTCCATAACCTTGCGATATTCCTACCGCCTATCAGGAATCTGCCCAGATTCGATCAATTGATCGACCCCCTTGTAAAATGAGCTCAACAGCAGACCTCCTATCTTCTGATGAAGTATGGCCGTATGAACAGGAGAATCAAGAAACTCCCTGACAACGGACTCGAAGTCGAGAGAATGATGTTCATCTATAGCCTTATCTAGATTGGAATCATCATCTTTAGCCGCAAGTTGGGATCGGAGTGAGAAAATCTCCGACTCTAGTTTACTGATCGAGGTAGCATGTGAAACACGTTGGTCATCCAATTCTCGATTCAATTGATCGACCTGCGCCTGATATCGACTAGCATCCATCATCGTGCTGATAATATGAGGATTATTAGTCTCCAGATTGGGGTGGCAATAGGAGCGGGCTGAGTCTTGACTGACGCGCGGGAATTATCGACCTGAGCAAGTTTGTCTTCGAGCTCTTTGATTCTGGCAGTTAGAATGTTGTTGGTCTCTTCCACAAATTTGCATTGTTCCCTATGCAGTGTCGTATCATACATGGCGGTTACCAATGCATTCCCAGTCTGCAACAAGAATGTATCATCTAAATGAGGAATGAAGTAAAGAAGTTAAAATATGATGAGAGCAAACGAACTAACAATGTATTACCACTTCATGGGCATAGGCTGCTCTAGCCAGTTGCTCAAGAGGTTTTCTCTCATAATTCCGCTGCACATCCTTGACAAAAGTCGAAGACAGAAGAAGTCGAATTGACTTGTCGATGATGTTTTCCTTATCATCGGTCATCAATGAGTCCTTTTCAGAATATCCGGCCGCCCGTTTTCCCTAAAGATGGCTCTCGATCATGTCTACCAAAGAAGCCTTATGGCTAGTATCTCCAACATGAGTAAAGAACTCACCTTCTCTGTCATAAAAATGCCTCTTTCTTTTTGCCTCAAGACCGGTAAGTTACGTTCTGGCCAAGTCTTACAGCCCAGAATACCAAATTTATCCCTAATATATGTGGGAGGATAACCCCGTCCTGGGCGAGAGCTCGACGAGGGTATTTCCTCAGAAGTTTGATCAGTCAGGGGAGGAGCTACACGAATAGGATATGCGCTCTCGAAAGACTCTTCTTCAATGTCTTCTAGATCCTGGTGTTGATCTCTCCTACTTTTTCTGGATTGTCTCTGCTCTATAGGGATTTTTCCCGTTGACTTCTTCAAGTTAGAAAGGACAGTCTTTCCAACCACTGACTAGCGGCATTTCTCGACCATGGAAGCTACAGTATAAGGTCACCAAGATTAGAAGAGGACAAAATTGAGTGATCCTTCTTTAGGATAAAATAATAAAACCTTACTTAGGGGACGATCGTCCGTGGGAATGGGTAAATCTAGAGAGCTTAATCCAACTTTCCGAAGAAAGATCTCTCCGACCAAGTAAGCTGACTGGTATTTATCCGATCTCATCTCCTCAATCACATCTGAAGAAAAATGGTCGTCTGGAGCCATTTCGCCAATCACCTTACAGCCGCCATACACCCAGGATTGGTTGTAACCCCAATCATAAGTAAATTCTTCAGTTTCTCCATTCTCAAGTACCCGAAGGGTCGGAGCCTTAACGAAAAAGAAATTCGACTTCCATTCCATACTGTTACTTGAAATGGCATTTTCTAGAACAGCAAATCCAGGTCTTTGGCTAACATAATAGTAGCCTCGGTTGGAGGAGGTCGATATGGAAAGTCGGAAAAAGTGAAGGAAGTTACGAAACGAGGGTTGCAGACCTCTCGCAACCATCAAGACAGAAAAAGCCATTATAAAGGCTATGGCATTTGGTACGAGTTGGGTTAAAGAGACAAAGAAAGTCTCTAGAAGCTGACGAAGGATCGGAGAAAGGGAAAAGCGTAATCCGTGCTCGAAATGCGAAGTATAAAAAGCTCGACAGTTTGGGGGAGGTGTATTGACTCTCTCCTCAGCGGAAGGAATAATTATTTCGAAATCCGAGGGGAAATAACGACCATATTCCCTCTTCAAGGCCGGTAAATGCTCCTCCTTCAGTCGAGAAGGAAAGAATTCAATGGGGGCAGAAATTTGAGTTTGAGCAGTTTTGGATTTCTTAGATGCTCTGGAAACCATTTCCTCCTTAGGGACGATCTCAACCACCAGACTATCAAATCCCTTCTCTTCGTAATCTTTAACTTCCTCGGCCTGAACGCCATCTCCTATTTCCTCATCAGAAGAAAGAGTTTTTGGGTTGACAATGTTTGGCGGTGCTTGTTGTTCTTCATTCTGGGTGGAAGAATTGGGATTCTGCGAAGTCGAGGCCATTATTTCTAGAAATAGTATGTCCGACGGAGTGAATAAATTGCAAGATTATCGACTCAAACTTTACTGCTGAAAGATCTAGATAGTTGGGGTAAAAAGTAAAAAGATCCCGCTTATTTCGACTATATATACTGATAGTGAAAAGACGGTTCAACCCTTCGCGTCTTTTCAGTTTCCCGCCAGTAAAGTCATGAGAAGACTCTGTAGATGTCTGACACACGTTACCAAGCTACGTGTCTTTACCTGAAAAGTTCAAATGGATATGCACTCTTTTTCCCTTGCTCGGTTTTTATCCCATAAAGGGTTTTTCCGAACTAGGTTTTTAACGAGGCATACTTGATGAACTACTGAAGGATTGATACTGTGACCTTTTTACTTCTACGAGCTACAGCTACGATTACGCTCGAGAAGTGAGGGAGTACTGATGAGGGCTATTTCACGCCTATGATCGGATGGTACTTCCCGAGCCAATTTGGAGTCGATCCGACCTGTGAAGCTGGGATAAGTATCTTCGAAAGTTACGTGATCGGCTCGACCAGCCTTAATGCATCTGATCGACCTGAAGACCGATCCCGGAGATTTATTGGGCCATGCGGTACTCCTAGGCCATGCAGGACTCCTAGGCCTAACAGGACTCCTAGTTATGTTAGGATGGGATATTCATTATAAATACTGAGTTTTACATTGTATGGGGGATCCAGAATTTAACTTATCAATAATAATAAAATTGTTCTCCTCTTATATATTGATTTACGTGATTACGATATTCCATACTATTCTTGAATTGCACCATCCTGAGTACTTTAACCAAACCCCTAAAATATAAAGTTGTTCTTTTAATAATTTACTGAGATTAAGCCTAAGACGAAATCAGGTTAAATCACAATGTTCCTTACTACTTGTAATAATTTCATGAACATAAATAAACCCTTCTTTTGTTATTAATACTGATTTTCCTACTTGTAGATCGTATGATGTCGATCAACGAGTCTCTACCGACCCAATCGGTCTTGCCGAAAGATTTTACTTTACTTAGGTTATTTACCAATTATTGGTTTTAACCGTTGTAGATCGTCTTAGTAGATCGATGAGTGTTTACCGACCCAATCGGTTTTACTCAAAGATTTAGGTTGTATACCAATTACTGGTTTTAACCTTTGAAGATCGTTTTATTAGATCGACGAGTTTCTACCGACCCAATCGGTTTTACTCAAAAGTTTATATTTTACTTAGGTTTTTTACCAAGTATTGGTTTTAACCGTTGAAGATCGTTTTATTAGATCGACGAGTATTTACCGACCCAATCGGTTTTACTCAAAAATTTAGGTTGTATACCAATTATTGGTTTTAACCTTTGTAGATCGTTTTATTAGATCGACGAGTTTTTACCGACCCAATCGGTTTTATTCAAAAGTTTATATTTTACTTAGGTTTTTTACCAATTATTGGTTTTAACTGTTGAAGATCGTTTTATTAGATCGACGAGTATTTACCGACCCAATCGGTTTTACTCAAAAATTTAGGTTGTATACCAATTATTGGTTTTAACCTTTGTAGATCACCTGAACATTCGTTCCTCTTCATGCAGTGTTAAGAGAAAAATAAGCAAAACCTTTTATTATACTTGTAAACAAACACTAGGTCTGAAAGAAATTAACAGAAACAAACTACTCTAGAAATTGAAAATACAAGCTAGTTTTTGAAATAAACTGATCTTCATGACCTCCAATTCTCGAGCTCATCGGCCATAATATAGTCTAAGATTTACTGCATTCCAAGTTCGAGGAAGTGGAGTTCCATCCAAATGAGCTATTTTATAAGATCCTTTCTTGCCAACCGCATTCACTATGTATGGACCTTCCCAATTTTGCTGTAATTTTCCCACATGTTTTGATACTTCGACCTTCTTAAGTACCAGATCACCTTCCTTGAATGAACGTATTCTTACTCTCTGATTGTAGGCCTTTTCCATGCTGGACTTAGCTGCTTGCAGACGAAGATTGGCTTTTTCCCTTAGGGCTTCACTTAAGTCAACATCATCTTTTCTCAGTTGATCATTCGTTTCTTCATCGTATAACTCGATCCTTGGGCTGGGAACAAGTGCCTCGACTGGGATAACTGCTTTCGAACCATAAACTAAGCTAAAAGGCGTTTCACCAGTAGAAGCTTTTACTGTAGTTCTATTTGCCCAAACGACGCCGGGAAGCTCATCCAACCATTTTCCTTTGGCGTCATCCAATCTTTTTTCGAGGGATTTAACAATTTCCCGATTTTCTACTTCGGTCTGTCCATTTGCTCGAGGATGCCCCACGGATTTAAAATTTTGCTGTATCCCAAACTTTGAACACCATTCTTGGACTTGTTTCCCAGCAAATTGGGTCCCATTGTCGAAAATCAAGACTCTCGGAATTCCGAAACGGCAGACTATATTTTTCCAAAGAAAATTTATGATCTGGAACTGTGTTATCCGAGCGAGTGCTATACATTCAATCCACTTGCTGAAATATTCAACAGCGACCAGGACGTAACTCTTTTTCGACCTGGCGGTTGGGAATGGCCCCACTATATCAATTCCCCATTGGTCAAAAGGCCAACAAATCAGGATTAGGTGCATCGTTTCTGCTGGTTGATGGATTATGTTTGAGTGCACCTGGCAGTAATGACAATATTTCACATAATCCTGAGCATCTGAATATAAGGTCGGCCAATAATACCCAGTTCTCAAACATTTTAGCGTGAGTGCACGAGCCCCACTATGATTCCCTGCTTCTCCTTCATGGATGTCTTTGAGGATGCTTTGGGTTTGGTGATTGGGAATGCATTTCAGTAGAATTTCAGAGACGGATCATCTGTAGAGTTTTCCATTTACAATAGCATACCTTGGTGCTCGATATCTAATCCTCCGAGCTTCATTTTTATCGCTAGGGAGAGATCCATCTTTCAAATAGGTGAACAGAGGTGTCACCCAACTATCTGCAGCCAGGTCGATGTCCATTATTTCAGTAACAGGGACAGTGTCAAGATCGATCGATAGTGTTTTTGAGATTAACCACCCTTTTAGACTTACCATCCCTTGTTCCCGTAAATCTTGACAGTTGATCAGCCCATCGATTTTCTTCTCGTGGGATGTTCTGAATTTCAAACTTATCAAATTTCTCAGTCAACTCTTTTACTTTGGCCAAATATTTTATCATGTTGTATTCCTTGGCCTCGTACATCCCATTGATCTGTCTTTGAATCAGCTCGGAGTCCGTTAAGACGTTCAAAGCCTTTATGTTGGCTTGTATGGCCATTTCCATTCCTGCAATTAGAGCCTCATACTCTGCTTCGTTGTTTGTTACCATGAAATCCAAGGTGATGGCATAGTTCATGTCCTCACCATTTGGTCCTTGAAAATTTATTCCTGCTCCCCCACCATCTCTGCTCGACGCACCATCGACTTGCATAAGCCAAACTGGATTATTAACGATCAAGATGTTGTTATTGTTTGAAGACGTCTCTTCTGGGACCGTTTTCGACGGACAGGGAGTTTCTAGGAGGAAGTCAGCAAGCACTTGAGCTTTTATTGCAGTTCGAGGTTGATATTCGATCTCATATTGTCCCAGCTCCACTGCCCATTTGATTAACCTTCCTGAGGCTTCTGGTTTTGACAAAATTTGCCTTAATGGTTGATTGGTAAGGACGATGATTTTATACGTCTGGAAATAGGGTCGTAATCTTCGTGCCGATGTCACCAAGGCCAAGGCAAAATTTTCGATTACCAAGTAATTCTTCTCAGCTCCCTGTAGTAACTTACTTAAATAATAGACTGGCTTGTGTTCCGAGCCCTCTATTTTAACCAACACTGAGCTTATAGCGGCCTCGGAAATCGCAATGTATATATAGAGAGGTTGTCCTTCTGTAGGTTTGGCGAGCAGTGGTGGTGAAGTCAAGTATTCTTTCAGTTGATCGAATGCCTGGTCACAAGCCGCAGTCCATTCAAACGTTTTAGCTTTTCTTAAAATCTGAAAGAATGGAAGACTTTTATCTGCCGATCTTGATATGAACCTGTTGAGGGCTACAATTTTTCCCACTAGGCTTTGTACTTGAGTAATATTCCTCGAAGGCTTCATTTCTGCGATAGCACGTATCTTTTTAGGATTTGCTTCGATGCCTCTTTGGTGAACCAGGTAACCTAGAAATTTTCCAGACCTCACTCCAAAGGTGCATTTCAAAGGGTTGAGCTTCATTCCATATTTTCTCAAAATTATGAAACAACGATCGAGGTGTTCGATGTGGTCCTTCTCGCTCATGCTTTTGACCAACATGTCATCCACATACACCTCCATTATTTCTCCGATCAATTCTTTAAACATTAAGTTCACCAAACGTTGATAGGTCGCTACAGCGTTACTCAATCCGAAAGGCATTACCACGAAACAATACACTCCCTGTTCAGTAACGAAGGCAGTTTTTTCTTGATTCTTTTCGTCCATGAATATTTGGTAGAAACCTTGGAACGCGTCATTCATGCTGAAAATAGCAAAACCAGCCGTGGAGTCGACTAACAGATCGATTCTGGGGAGCGGATAAGGATCTCTCGGACATAACTTGTTTAAGTCTGTAAAATCATTGCACATTCTCCATTTATTATCCTTTTTGTCACCCTTCGACACCAACACCACATTACACAGCCATTCAGTAAAATGTATTTCTCTTATCTACTTAGACATTAAAAGCCTCTCGACTTCTGCTTTTATTATCTTGTCTTTCACAAGACCGTGATTCCTCTTCTTTTGCCTGACTGGTTTTGCGTTCGAATCGATTTTCAAAGAGTGGGTTATTATTCTCGGATCAATCCCCACTATATCCTCCGAGCTCCAGGCAAATACGTCTATATTTTTCCTTAAGAAGTTGACTAACATAACTTCTCCTTGTGGAGATAACTCCGTTCCAATTCTAGTGATTTTTCTTGGATCATTCTCTATGAGTTGAACATCTTTATGCTCAGGTGCACGCAGAGTCGAATCTATAGGTTCGTTCCCCTTTTATCGATCCGTACTAGGCAACTCTGGTTCTTGGGATCTTTCCACTGAAGATCCTACCGCCTTTCTTTTTTATGGTGTTAATGGGTCGACGTTCCTTTTCAGAGAGAGCGCTGTATTATAGCAATCCCATGCCATGCAGTGATCGTTAACTATTTCCCCGACCCCTGAGATAGTAGAAAATTTTATCTTCTGATGGTAGGTCGAAACGATGGCTCGGAATTGATTTAATGCCGGTCTACCTAGAATGGCATTATAGGCAAATGGCATCTCCACCACTAGGAACTTTATCATTTTTACCACCCGCTGAGGTTTACTTCCAAGGGTTACACTTAGATTGATAGTTCCAGCTGGAACTATCTCCGATCCTCCAAACCCTATCAGTGGCGTAGCTACTCTTTGCAAAGTTATATTCCCTAGATTCATTTGATTCAGAGCCTCAATGGCTATTATGTTAGCCGAGCTACCATTATCGATCAAAATTCTTTTAACATTGAAGTCGGAGATTTTCAGCGAGACTACGTCGGAGATTTTCAGCGAGACTACCAATGGAAAATCAGGGTGGTCTTCGTTAACGTTCCAATTCAAATTTCTAGGGACTTCACTCTCATCGAAAATGATTACCTGTTTCTCAGAGCTCTTATTCTCGAGTGCCCATATTTCTTTAGGGATCACTGTTGGGTTATTGGTAACGTCAGAACGTCAAAAGCAGCGGAATTTAAAATTTTTTTAGATAACCCAAGCAGAATCTTTATTTATCTAGTCATACGAAAAGGATTTGTACACAAATCGAAACATCCATAGGGTGTTTAGCGATTTTACCTCACCACAGGAACGGTGGTGGTTTTTCTCCGGTCTTCTTTCAGATCTGCAGGATTTGGTTCGGAGAAGCACCCCATGTGTTGTGCCTCTAGCGGTATCCACACCAACTGGATTGAAGCAACTCTCTTGAATCCTCAGGCTCAGAACTAGGATGGAAGAGATACCATGCAAGGAAGAAAGAAGACAGAAATTGCGTGAACCCTGTGCAATTGCCCAGGGTTCGGCCGAACCCTTCTCTGTAAGAGAGGGGGCGGCGCAAATCAGATCTGGGGAGAGAGGGGGGCGGCTACTACTTAGTCTAGGGCTTATTTTCAGCTCTTTGTTTCTTAGTGTTAAGTGTGTGGAAGAGTTGTGAGGAGATATCTATTTATAAGAGAAGAAACCTTCTCTTTGTAGATATCTCTTCAAGATCTTTTCCTTATCTTATAAGGAAATAAGATATACACATATATCTTGTTAGATCCTCCTTGTTTCACATGGAAACAAACTCTCCCTTCTTATCCTTAGCCAAAAAATCGCCCCACCCTTATCATGCAAGACTTCTTCTGGGCTTTTAATTAAAGGCCCATGTCTTGCAACTAAATTTAATTAACCATTAATTAAATCAGCCCAATTAATCCAATTAATTGTTATCTCTCAATTAATTAACACTTTAATTAATATTTAATTAATTAGATTTCTTCTTTAAGAATTAACACTTTAATTCTTCAGTTTTGATTTAACTCGTTAAATCAAACTTTCCTTACATGATTTGTTGCAGTCCAATTGTATTGTGTGTGACCCTCTAGGTTCACCATCAATTGGCCGCGGGCCCACGACTTTCGTGATTTAATTTGTGAGCTTATGAATTGCTCCGATTAATTGAACACCTTCAATTAACCACTCAAGAATTAATCTCCTTATTAATTCATGAGTACCCACACCTCATGGTCGATGTCTAGCCACAAGCCCATGAGGCCCAACTTCAGGTGAATTGATCTCAGTGAACCTCACCTCTTATAAGTACCATGTACATACGGTCCTTCTATCGACTTAATTTCCCGATCGAGACCTAGGGTGTGTGAATTGATCGGCACCTCTAATTATCTCGATAACTATACTTTCTAATTCCGGAGAATGATTTCAGTGTGACTGCTAAATTTGGAAACCCATTTCCAAATCCGTCACCAACCATGGCCATGGGTTTCTCGAAATCTATTATCTAAGAACGTATAGGAAATTCTCTCAACACACCACGTTGAGTCGGTAGATCCCATATTGATGCTAACCATTCGCGTACACGTCTATACGCACCCAACTTAGGCACATAATGATCAGGCTACGTGATCGGCACCTAAATCTAAGTACGCACACCCATGCACCGAATTCGCCCTAGCATCTCAAGTCTAAGGACTAAATCGTACACTATTATAAGTTTGAGAAACATCCCATCGCCGATGTGCGTCTTGCGCTTCCACAATGGGTTTCTCTGTTCGGGTCGTTCGATGCGTTCGATCCCCTATCGAACCACCTACTCATATGCACTAGCATCAAATGCCTTGCTCATGAAACGCTACAAATTCACTCCAAGTGAATCATGCATACTTGTACAAGTCTTTGCGATTCCTTCGATACCCCGTCTCATTCGGAATCTATGACTTGGAACGTTTTAAGATCACGACCTTAGAAACTGTTTCATGATTGCACTCATACTGGAGTGAATCGTTCCATAGTCTATTGTGATCTAAGGATTTCATCCAATCGCTTAAGTGATTCGCGAGAGATGAAGTTGGCCATTGTTTGATTTACATACTATAAACAAACGAGCGTATTAATTCATTTATACTAGAGAAAGATTACGATAGTCCTAATACAAGCTAAATATATTGGCTTGCAGGGCACTATCCTATCAATCTCCCACTTGCCCTAAAGCCAATCACAAACGCTTCTAGGACACATCTTCTAAAAGATGTTCTTCGAACTCTTTTCGTGACAAAGGCTTTACTAGTGGATCATCTAGGTTGTCTTCCGAGTTGACGCATCCATTATGTGCGTTAACTCTACCAATGATTTCTCCAATCAAATGGTACTTTTCTCTTATTGTGTTCAGATTTCTGGTGAGATCTCGATTCCTTTGCTTTAGCAATAGCTCCATTGTTATCACAGAAGATAACCATGAGCTTCGCAATGCTAGGCACTACATCCAACTATTGGATGAAGTTTTTCATCCAAACACTTTCTTTCGCTGCAGTCCTTGCTGCGATATATCTTGCTTCAGTGGTTAAGATGGCAATGGTGTTTTGCTTGGAACCTTTCCAATTTCCCGCTACCCCATTGAGGCAAAATATGTATCCAAAATTGGATATATATTCATCCACATCAGACTGAAAATTTGAATCATTAAATCCTTCGAGTTTTAATTCTCCATTACCACCGTAGACCGAGAACAAATCCTTAGTCTTTCTCAAGAGCTTAAGGATATCTTTTACGGTGGTCCAGTACTCTTCACTGGAGTTTGACTAGTAACTGCTCGTGACACTTGAGCAGGTTCTATGTCTGGTCTAGTACATAGTATAGCATACCATATGCTACCTTTTGTTTGAAACATAAGGTATTTGAGACATTCTCCTTTTATCCTCATTCGATGTAGGGCACATCGATTTAAAAAAAAAAGAGTTACAGTGTCTCATTGGAAGCAATCCTCTCTTGGATTCTTCCATACTGAATCTTTTCAGTATTGTTTCTATGTACTTAGATTTAGAGAGTCCAAACATCTTCTTCGATCTATCTCTATAGATACGTATCCCAATACGCAAGATGTCTCTCCCAAATCTTTCATGGAGAATTGCATGGATAACCATGCTTTCGTCTGCGCTGACATTCCGATATCATCCCTGATAAGCAGAATGTGATCGACATATAAAATATGAGCTTCATAGAGCTCCCACTAATCCTTTTGTACACTCAAGGTTCATATTCATTTTTGATGAAGTCAAAAGCCTTGACTGTCTCATCAAAACAAATGTGAATTTGAATGGATTCAGACTTTGCTACTAGAGAAAAGGTTTCATCAAAGTCTGTTCCAGAACTTTGTGAATAGCCTTTTACCACTAGTCGAGTCTTAGAGGTCAACACCTCTCCATTCATTCCTAACTTGAAGATCCATTCACAACTTACAGGGATAAATCCCTCGGGTGGATCGACCAAGGTCCATACCTTGTTGGAATATATGGAATCCATTTCGGATTGCGTGAACTCTTGTCATGCATGCACGTCTACATCTAATGTAGCTTCTTCGTATATGATGAAACCATATCTTTCAAGCTTCTTACGAACTTGATTAGATCCACGAAGTACTGGTGTACTAGATGGTTTAGCAGTTTCTGGATTAACTCCCACTGTTTGTGGGGATGGGTCCAAATCTTGGACTTCATCAAGTTCCATGACATTCCCTATTTCCTTTGACGAGGATTTCATCAACTGAGGAACGGGTAGTTAGGAGAAACGATTGTTTCTCATTGTCGTGGAACAGGTATCCAATGGATTTCGTTGGATACCCCACAAACTTATACAAATTGGATCTACTAGCCAATTTATCTCCTTTCTAGTTCCCAACTTAGGGAGGAGATCTCCATACTCAAAGATAAGAGTATAGAGGTGTTTTGCCATACCTTTCTTGGTAAAGCTTTGTAGGCACGAACTTTAAAGGTACTTTGCTCAGTATCTTCGATGCAGTCAGGAGTACCAACCCCTAGAATGCATAAAGAAGCTTAACAAAACTCAACATGGATTGAACAATGTCTAACAATGTTCGATTCCTTCTCTTAGACACTCCAATAAGTTGAGGTGTCTTAGAATGAGTTAGTTATATGAGAATCCCATTCTCAGTAAGATAATTGAGGAATTCTTGACTTAGGTATTTGCCACCTCGATCAGATCGAATGGCCATAATACTATGCCTTTGTTGATTCTCTACTTCGTTTCGAAAATTCTTTGAACTTTTCAAAGGTTTTTCGGATTTGTATCTCACTAGATACATATATCACTAACGACCAAAGTCATTAGCAAAAAGGTACGAGGTACGAGTAATCTCCTCTTACACTAACCTTTAGTGGTCCACATTCGATCGTATGGATCAAATCCAATGTTCTTTGGTTCGCTCTTGATTCCCTGTGAAGGGAGATTTGGTCATCTTTCCTATGAGACAGGATTCGCAGGTTGGAAGTTCATCTAAGTTCTTTATTTCAAGAGTCTTAGAAGAAACCAACTTTTGAATCCTACTCTTGGGGATATGTCCAAGTCTAGCGTGCCAAAGTTGTGGATTATTATCTTGGTATTAATTGAACTAACACATTATTTCAATCGGATTGAGTTAACGGTTTTAATTCAATTAACTTGCTTCCTTTCAATTAACTCTTTAATTGATTCATCTCATTTTCAATTAACTCTTTAATTGAAACGTTGCTTAATTAATTAGACCTTCTAATCAATTAAACTAATCAGTGCCTTTCTAAGATTCAGTGGGATAATTCGACTTTTAGACTACTTGCGTTCTTTCGACTACCTTTATGGTCGATTTTAGAAGAGAACAATTTCTTCTTCATATTACTCTTCTTTGACTTTGCAGTCCATGAAGTGTAAATGATCATGACAGATTTATCCTATTTGCCTTTTACCAATACTTTGGTTAATTCATGAAATGTGAACGACTTATCAAATAAGTTCATAGTTTTCACGAATCATTTGAATGAGCAGGTAGGAGAATTTAGGTGGAGGTCAATGTTAAGATCACTTGCAGGCCTACGTTTAATCGATCCAGTTTTCAACTAGATTGATAAAAACAAGGACGGTGATCCTTGACATTAGTTCCTTCACTTATTCTCGAGTTTTAAAACAGCTCCTTAGTGGTCTCGAATCAAACGATTCGAAACTGCTCCTCAAAACAAGCTTTTGAAGTGGAGGTTTGTTTTAGAAGCTTCAGACATACTCCTATGTCGCTTCTTTAGCTCGTTCAATCTTGATGCTTATATGAGGAAACGATCGTTAAGATTCCCATACCCTATAGGTGATTCGTTCCACTTTTGGGACTCGTCCTTATATGAGGAAACGATCATTAACATTCCCATACCCTACGGGTGATTCGTTCCTCCTTTTAGACTCATCTCGGAAGTGCATCAGGCATAGGCTAGTTATTAAGAACATGATTCCGACTTTCGGAATTGAGGACAATCCTCTAGTTTCTAAGACAGTCGATATTTTGATCCAGTTATTTTATAAGTCGAGGATAAATAGTATAATGGATTATTATAGATATCTCAATATCTATTTTAAAGAGAAGACAATTATATAGAGGACTAGTTAATGAGTAATAATTATAATCTACGAAGGTTGGACTTTCTATCGTAAAAGTTCTCCCACTATTTTATCGAAACAATTACCCCTTCAATTGTTCGGGAAATCTTATTTCCTAGTAGGTCTTGACGTCCCAGCGGACATTAATTGCACCCACGACTCGTGGCCATACAACTAATTCCCCAGGTAGGCATACTTATTGCCAATTGTGTCTCTACACAACCTTCAAGCTATTTTGCCTCGATTGGTATATTCCACATAACTTATCCGATCTCTGACATTCCTTTCTGGAGATCGAGGCCTTAGGTAGACATTAGGTCTTTTCTCAGGGTTGCTTCCTCCATATTCCAATCTTTGGAATACATTCCCTTTTCGGGAAAATCGATGGTAATCCATGGCTTTTGTCATTTGGGGTTTATCAGGCTTCCTTGATCCTGAAGTGGAGGCCTTATTATTATTCTATCTTTAATCGAATTCATTTCCTCTTGAGTCATATATTTGGAAGCCAATGTCATAATTTCAGCAAAGGTTCGAGGCTGCTTCCGACTTAATGCATTGCCAAATTGCCTATTTTTGTCAGAATAGTCAATGTTCAGGGAGTCGATCTTTAATAGTTTAACATTGAACCTTGCCAACCAACTTCTTAGGGATTCTCCTTCCTGTTGGATAATACTTCCCAAGTAGCTCATAGGGAGCTTTTGTCTTTTCTGGCTAGCGAATTGCTGTTCTAGTTTGTTACACAGTTCTCTAAAACTGAAGATAGAATTAGGTGGCTGTTTTCCGAACCAGTCCAACGCTAATCCCTCAAATGTAGTGATCATTAATTTCACTGTGTACTCAGCTGAATGAGCGTATAAGTTCATTATGTTTGTGAAACTAAATATATAGTCGCTTGGATCACCAGTTCCGTCGTATCTGGGAAGTCGAGTAGGTAAAGGCCCCGAGGCCTGTGCTTCTTTAATTTCTAGGCAGAATGGGGAACAGGCTGCTACACTATCCTGGACTTCTCTCGAGCGGGGCCAGGGTTGTCTTATAGCCAACAACCTTTGTTCCAATCGTTCCACCACCATTCTCTCAATATCTCTTTCAGAGAATCTTCTAGTTGCTCGTCGATCGATGATTGGGGGCTCCACCTCAGCGTCGTTCGGAATAACCGTTCTTTCTCTAGATAAATGAGGTTCAGGACGAGCATTAGCTCTCGCCTGATTACGTCTTCGACCAGGGTGCCTTCCGATGAAGTTTGGTGGAGATATTTGGGATCGTTGATCCCCTTCTGGGCTCTCCGCTTCAGCCGATACTCGATCGTTGCCCCTTCGAGGTCCCCTGATATTGTTCACCAACCTAGATGACTGAATTGGGGCCGCCTCTGGGCCAGCCGTTTCTGGTCCCGGTGCTTGTAAGATTTGAGCACATAGTGAGCTTACAAGTTGAGCCATCTGCTTCAACTTCTCCTGATCGGCCGGTAAAGGGCGGGGAGGGACAGATTGAACAGGTGAGTTAGGGGCCCTGCTCCTGCTATGGGTTTATCGTCCTCATGTGTTTTGGTTATCATCTGCGTTCGCTGTAACATGCCCTTCCAAACGATCTAAATCTTGACGATCCGCAGGAGGCGGCATATTAGCACTATTCCTTTGGGAATTTTCGGGCAAACTTTCTACGGCACGAGGAGGCTGAGAAGTTGTGCTATTTCCTGCGTTACGCGTGCTTTTCCTTGGATTGACCATTATTCGATCGAGCAATTAACCTGCCCCACGGTGGGCGCCAACTGATTTGACCTGATTTCGTGTAAAGGATCAATCTCAGTAAATTATTAAGAGAACAACTTTATATTTAGGGTTTGGTTAAAGTACTCAGGATGGTGCAATTCAAGACTTGTATGAATTTTACTAAACACGTAAATAAAGTATATGAGAGAAGAACAATTGTATTATTATTATTGATAGTCAAATTCTGGATCCGTATTACAACCATGTATTCACTATTTATACTGAATACCTAATCCTAATGTATCTAGGAATCCTTCTAGGCCTAGGAATCCTGCATGGCCTAGGAGTCCCGCATGGCCCAATAAATCTTCAGGGTCGACCTTCAGGTCGATAAGGTGCGATAAAGTAGATCGAGCCGAAAATGTACTTTCGAGGTGACTTATTTTGTCTTCATGGGTCGGATTGGTTCTGAACCTGTTCGGGGAGTGCAATTCGATCTCGAGTGTAAAATAGCCCTCATCAGGAAGTATCCAGTTCGAGCTTGAGTTCAGACGAAGACGACCAAGATAGTTCTGGAGATGAGGGTGAACAAGATACTCCAGGAGATGAGGATGATCAAGAGGCTTCTGGAGATGAGAACGTCGACGTCGAGAACAGCTCCGACGGTGAGGACGATGAGGAAGGACCAAACCCTTAGAATGATTTTTGTAATAGACAGTAGGGTTTTCGTTTTGCTGTAGTGTAATCCACCTAATCGTTTATAAACCCTCTTTTCTATCTGTGATATATGCCAAATCCCGACGTTTAAACTCTTGTCGGATTTCATCGTACAACTCAACTAGACAATAGTCTTTGTAAGTTGCACGCGGCTCAAAAAGAACATCGATAACAATCTATGCAATGTAGGTTAAAGCAAATTTTCTTAGTAGATAAAATATACCAATAATCGATCTTCATAATATAGCTTGGAAAAACTTGAAATTCGCGACTGTTGGGTCCCCAAAAGGCAACGTTTCTCTTTCTTATAAATACATGAGAAACTAATAAAGTTTGCATCATTGAAATCCTAATCTTTCACATCGGAGCTCATAAATCGATAAAATAATCCGAGCCACTTCTTCATCAAATACTCGATCATGGAAAGACTAGTAAGTTCCAAGCTTGACCCAACCCAACTCTACAAGGCCAAGAAAGACAAAGCTCCTAAGTCCAAGTCCAAGGATCCCAAGGCCTCGAAAGAGGTCCCAAAGGCTCCCAAAGTTGATCGTGGTAAAGTCAAGGTCGATCCTTCGTCGAACTCTGGGACTAATCGATCCGAGAAGGAGACGGTTATACAGATATCGGACTCTCCCTCTAGAGCGAAAACCAGTTCTGAAGTGAAAATGCAGGTCACTAAAAGTCCTAGCAAGCAAGTCAAGTCTGGTGATTCTGTGCTTGCCTCGAACAAGAGATCTCATCTGGATGTTCTGATTCCGACCCCTACCTTAATCCAAATGGCCGGGGAAAAGAAATCGTTGGGTGAAAACATTCTGGCTTTGGAGGCTACTAAGAACGTCGTTATCGAGCCTCCAAATAAAAAGGTCAAGATAAATGACCCTTCCGTCGATGGGAAGATACCTCCTCTGTCGGGTAAGAATCCCGAGGCTTCCGGCTCCGTCTCCGACGTCACTCGCACATTGAGTGCGAACTTAGATGAAAAATAAGGCCGTGGTTGGGGGCGTACCTCCGAACTGTTGGGATATTGCCTTGAGTGGTATTCAGGTGGCCGAGCAGGAACGGTTGAGAGGAAAAAGTGCTCGGGAAATTGTTCAATCGAGCTCTGAACTATATATATATATATATATATATATATATATATATTTTAATCTCTCTTATGTGATCCCACGTAGGTCGGACAACATCTTTTCCACCTCGGACTGCAAGTTGAGCTTGAAGCCGAGCAGCGTGCTGCAGTAGTTCTCGACTTGGAGAAACAAAATATCGCCCTGGAGAGGTCTCTCGATGAAGCTAGAGCTATCGAGCTGAAGCTGGCCTCTGAGAAGGAGAAGGCTGTGAAGCTGAAAGAGAGCCAAGTCCATGAGGAACTAAGCAAGGAGTTGGATAAGATGAAGTCCATTGTTGAGCAAGAGAAAAAAGATTCCGAGCGCCGGGAGCAAGAGGCATATAAGAAAGGCTATGATGAAGGGTATGAGACCCGCAACGTCGTGCTCTGTAGGATCTTATCTGAGAATAAGCTGATCTAGAGATTCAGCCTTTTGTTTTTAATGTTACTCTTCCTGCTCGTTCAAATGTTGTAATTTTATCTTTTTCCCTTTCTGTATCGTTATTTGCTGCGGATGAATAAATTCTATCTTTCTTTAAGTAATGCTGTGTTCTGCTCGGAAAATTATATTAGCTTTAAAACTTCTTTAAACCCGTGATGTTCGATAACTTTGCATGCACGCACCTATCTCATCGTGGTAAATAAAGAAGATCGAAACTTTTTCACTCGAGTTGCATTTCATATATTTTCCCGACCTGAAAGGAAAGATGGAAAATTTTCTGCATTGGGCTCTGACCAAGTCATAGTATTCCCACATTTTCAGCAAAGTTCCAAAGATGTTCTGACCAAACAGTACCTAACCCTCGGGAAGAGGAACAGTCACCCATGATAAATGCCTTAATCTGGGCCGTTAAATCCTGTTGAATAATGACCGTCGATCTCCCCTTCCCCTTAGTATAAAAGGGGCACTGCACTCAATTAAAAATTTTCACTTTACACTTATGAAAATGGGTTATCCGAGGACCAAGCTCGGTCCCTTCCGAGCTCACAAACAACTTACTTCTTTCTTTGGTATGGGTGGAATCGGAAAAAAGGGGCCCCTCGAAGACCGGGGGGTCTCCGATCCCTAAAAATGCGATCTCCCTTTGAAATACCAATATGCGACCGACCTTTGCTTGGGTATTTTGGGCAGGGTTAGCATTGCGGATTTCGAAGGGTCCTTCTGAGGGCGAAAAACTGGTCAGTCGATTAAAAAGGAAGATCGATCTCGAGCACCAGCTTCTTTAAGGATTTTCTTGAAGAATGGTGACTTTAGGTTGAGCTTTCGGATCATAAAATGACGACTGACCTCTTTACCTGCTGCATTGGGGAAGTGATCGGGCTTAGCTGCTGACAAGAATGCTGAAAAAAAGCGTATGGAGATAAACAGAAACAGAAGTCTTTAATTCATACTGCCTCACTTCAAACCCCGATATCATTAGACGATAAACATAGCCGGCTCGATCACTTTTTACAAGTCTACTGGGCAACCGATCTGTCACACAAACTGTGGTGCACTCATTGAATGCTCGCCTCTGCTCGCCGTCGACGACACTAAAGGATTCTCGAAGACCATAGAATAGGGCATAGTAGTTGTAATAGGATTTTACTTGAAAATGTACTCATGAACTTTGTAATCCGTTCGAGAAATATCAATGAAATTTTAGTTCTTTGTATCTTATTGAGCCTTTGTATCTTGTTCGGGATTTATAAATAAAACATTTCTTTATGTTTTCCTCTAAACACTGGCAATTTATCTCACGTCCAATTGTCTTGTGATTGTTCTTGCTCTTAATTTCTGGCTCGATAAACAATATCATAGTTTGGAAAATTCTCAAAAAATATGAACTTGAAATCAATCTGCAACTGGAGAATCATCGATCGGATAATTCACCACGGAAAAACTCTGGAGAGAGATAAGACATTCACATGAATAATAGCTTAAGTCTGAGAAATTTACTTCGACCAGAACCTAATCTTGAAAATAACAAATCATCTTATTGCTTTTGCTATTCAAGTCTTTTTTCTCCAAGCTAAGAGCAGGTCTTTATTCGAGCTGAGAGCATAGCAACAGCTTTCACCCTTAGTCGAGACAATTTTCTTTTTCGAGCAGGTCTTTTTCCGAGCTGAGGGGCATAGTCATAGCTTTCACCCTTAGTCGAGACATTTTGCTTTTTATGCAAGTCTTTTACCGATCTAAGAGTCGTAGCAACGGCTTTCACTCTTAGTCGAGATATTTTGCTTTTTATTTTTTATGCAAGTCTTTAATCGAGCTGAGGGGCATAACAACAGCTTTCACCCTCAGTCGAGACAATTTGCTTTTTATGCAAGTCTGTTACCGATTTTCTTTTTTGAGCAAGTCTTTTTTCGAGCTGAGGGGCATAGCAACAGCTTTCACCCTCAGTTGAGAAATTTTGATCTTTTTACGCAAGTCTTTAACCGAGCTGAGGGGCATAGCAACAACTTTCACCCTCAGTCGAGACAATTTGCTTTTTATGCAAGTCTGTTACCGATCTAAGAGTCGTAGCAACGGCTTTCACTCTTAGTCGAGACATTTTGCATTTTATGCAAGTCTGTTATCGATCTAAGAGTCGTAGCAACGGCTTTCACTCTTAGTCGAGACATTTTGCATTCTTTTCTTTCTTCTTCTTTTTTTTTTTTATTTAATATATGAGCAGGTCTTTTCCCGATCTGAGGGGCATAACAACAACTTTCACCCTCAGTCAAGACATCTTGCTCTCTCTCCAGCGGGGTATTCGAAACACAGTTGGAACAAAAAAAAAGAGAACTTCATTGATTGTGCTTACACTTGGAATAAAATAAGATTGCAAAAACAGAAATTACAAGAAATAGAAAAATGATCATAACTATTTTCATAGTATTTTCTTAGGTTGACCGCATTCCAGCTTCTCGGCAAAGTTTCACCATTAAGGTGAGCAATTTTATAGAAGCCCTTCCGACCTCCTGCACGACGTAAGGGCCATCCCAGTTCGGTTGAAGTTTTCCCACATGCTTTGATACCTCCATTTTTTTAAGTACAAAGTCCCCTACTTTGAAAGTTCTTATTCTGACCTTCTCATGATAAGCTTTCTCCATGCTAGACTTTGCCGCTTGGATTTTCACACATGCTCCATCACGCTTACCATCCGCTTGGTCGATATACATTTCCCTCAGTGACTGATTTTGGTCGGGATCATAAGATATAATTCTTGGTGATGGCACCAATGTCTCGATCGGGATAACGGCCTCCGAACCGTAAACCAAGGAGAAAAGAGTCTCTCCCGTAGCAGATTTTACTGAAGTTCTATTTGCCCAAATGACCCCTGGAAGCTCATCTAACCATTTTCCCTTCGCGTTAGTTAAGCGCTTTTCAAGTGATCGGACAATTTCCCTGTTGGTGACCTCGGTCTGCCCGTTTGCTTGGGGATGGCCGACTGAGGTGAAATTTTGTTGAATTCCAAATTTTTCACACCAATCCAGAATTTGCTTGCCCGCGAACTGAGTTCCGTTGTCGGAGATCAATACTCTTGGTATCCCGATCCTGCAAACAATATACTTCCACAGAAAATTTATAACCTGAAACTGAGTAATCTTGGTTAGTGCAATGCATTATACCATTTGCTAAAGTATTCAACAGCAACCAAGACATAGTTTTTCCTCGATCTAGTAGTTGGGAAAGGTCCCACGATATCGATCCCCCATTTATCAAATGGCCAGCAGATCTGAATTGAGTGTAACTGTTTGGCAGGTTGATGAATCAAGTTTGAATAAATCTGGCAGTGGTGGCATTTCTTGACGTAGTCGATAGAGTCCGAAATCAAAGTAGGCCAATAATAGCCAGTCCTTGAGCACTTTAAGGCTAATGCTCTCGCGCCGCAATGGCTGCCAGCCTCACCTTCATGAATTTCTTTCAAGATAAGATCAAATTGACTTTCAGGTACACACTTCAACAGAATTCCCGAGCTGGACCTCTTGTAGAGCTGGTCCTCGACCAAAACATACATCGGGGCTCGATATTTAATCCGTCGGGCCTCGTTCAGTTCATCGGGTAAAACGTCATCCAAGAAGGCCCTTGAGTGTCTATCTCCATGATTTCTGAGCTCGGAGACACGTTCAAGTCTATTACTGGAGTGTTAGACAACAACCAAGTTATTACCCTCTCTTTTCGTCCATCCATCGATCCTGTAAATTTTGAGAGCAAATGGGCCCAGGAGTTTTCCTCTCGAGGGATAGCCTGAATCTCGAACTTGTCTTGTTTTGAAACTAGATCTTTTACCCTTTTTAAAATATTTAACCATGTTGAACTCTTTTGCTTCATAGACCCCCTTCACCTATGTATCAGCTCGGAGTCGGTCAATACGGTAAGAGACTTAATGCTTGCCTTTATTGCCATTTCTAATCCTGCGATCAGAGCCTCATACTCCGCCTCATTGTTTGTTACCGCAAAATCCAAAGTAATTGCATAACTAAGGTCCTCCCCATCAGGCCTTTGAAAGTGAATTCCGGCTCCTCCACCTTCTCTAGTCAATGAACCATCGACGTGCATTAACCAGACTTTTTCCAGAACATCTGCCACCAAGTTAACTTCGGGAACTGGCTGCTCGATTGAATCCGCTCCTGTCGATTTAGACTCTGCAATAAAATCCGCAAGGACATGTGCCTTGATTGCCGTTCGGGGTTGGTACTCGATCTCGAACTATCCAAGTTCCACTGCCCACTTAATCAATCTCCCAGAGGCCTCGGGCTTTGACAATACCTGCCTTAAAGGCTGGTTTGTCAAAACGATAATTTTATAAGTCTGAAAATAAGGCCTTAGCTTCCGAGCTGCAATTACCAGAGCTAGTGCGAATTTCTAGATTTCCAAATAATTCTTCTCCGCGCCTAGGAGCAACTTGCTTAGGTAATACACCGGCTTGTGATCGGAATTCTCAACTCTTACCAACACAGAACTTATGGCCTCTTCTGAAACTGATATATATAAATACAAAGGCTCCCCCTAGACCGGTTTCGCTAGCATTGGTGGGGAGACTAAGTATTTTTTAAGCTCCTCGAAAGCTTTATCGCACTCCTCATTCCACTCAAAATTTTTTGATTTCCTCAACAATTTAAAGAAAGGCAAGATCTTATCCGCAAAACGGGATATGAATTTGTTCAAAGACATAATTTTTCCGATTAAACTCTGCACTTCGGAAAGTTTCCTTGGCGGTCTAAGCTCAGCAATAGCTCTAATTTTCTCAGGGTTCGCCTCGATACCACGCTCGTGGACTAAATAGCCTAGAAACTTCCCCGATCTCACACCAAAAGTGCACTTTGCTGGATTCAACTTCATTCCGTATTTTCTCAATATCCCGAAACATCTGTCGAGGTGCTTGATATGGTCTTCCTCAGTCATGCTCTTCACGAGCATGTCGTCGACATACACTTCCATGATCTCCCCAATTAAATCTTTGAACATCATGCTCACAAGTCTTTGATACGTCGCTACCGCGTTTCGCAGTCCAAAAGGCATCACTATGAAGCAATACACTTCGCGCTTGGTAATGACGGCGGTTTTGCCCTGATCCCTTTCATTCATAAATATTTGATAGAAACCTTGGAAGGCATCCATCATGCTGAAAAAGATGGACCCATCAGTCGAATCGACCAGCATATCGATTCGTGGTAAGGGATAAGGATCTCTTGGACATAGCTTATTCAAGTCCGTGAAATCATTACACATTCTCCACTTGTTGTCTACCTTTTCTCCCTTAGATACTAACACAACATTGCAAAGCAATTCAGTAAAAGTTATCTCCCTGATTTGTCCAGCGGCTAACAATCTATCCACTTCAACGTTAATGATCTTGTCTTTCTCCCGACCATGATTCTTCTTCTTTTGCCTAACTGGCTTAGCCTTAGGGTCGATATTCAGCGAGTGAGTGATTACCCTTGGGTCAATCCCCACAATGTCGTCGGAGCTCCAAGCAAATACATCGGCATTATTTCTCAAAAACTCGATCAACATAGTTTCCATTCCCTGACTCAGATCGGTCTCGATCCTGGTGAATTTCTCGGGAGAGCCAGGAACCAACGTCACCTATTTATGATTCGGAGGCTGCACACTCATATCGATCTCTTTTTCCTTTTTTCCTTGTAATTTTTCACAATCTGGTAAAGGGAGATCGGATACGGAAAAAAACCTTTTCATCGACCAACTTCCGTTTCGTGGGTAACACAGGCTCAATTTTCTTCTTCATGGTTAGGGATGTGTTGTAACACTCCCATGCCATGCACTGATCATTTCTCATATCTCCCACCCCTGCCAAAGTGGGAAACTTGACTTTCTGATGGTAAGTCGACACGACCGCTTTGAAGATGTTCAGCGCCGGTCTTCCCAAAATATCATTATAGGCAAATGGGGTACTCACAACCAGGAACTTAACCATCTTTGTTATATCCTTTGGCTTTCTTCCCAAGGTGGTGCTCAAAGGGATGGTTCCGAGGGGGACAATTTCCGAACCACCAAATCCAATAAGCGTAGTAGATACCCGATCCAGACGTGGATGCTGCAAATTCATTCGATCCAGGGCTTCGGAGGAAATTATGTTTGCCGAGCTGCCATTGTCGATCAGTACTCTCTTAACCTCGAAGTTGGCAATTTTGAGGGTCAAAACCATCGAGAAGTCGGGGTCATCTTCATTAGTGTCCCAAGTCACCTCGCGCCACCTATCAGCCTCCGTAAAACTAATGGTCTGACTCACCGATGGTCCTCACTCCAAGGACATAATTTCCTTTCCGGTCGAGACACCTGTCTTTATCGACCTCTCTGTCCTTTATCTAGCATTCCTGCTATCTCCTCCAGCAGGTCCGCCAGCGATCACGTTTATTACCCCGTTCGTTTACTCCTCGACCTGATGCTGATCATTACAGTGTTGTTCAGAAAACTTCCGTGGACTCCTCGATCTGAACCGATGGTTGGGGTTACCCCTTCTAACATACTCTTTTAACTTTCCTTGAGCAATCAACTTCTCAATTTCCTGTTTCAACTGGAAACAATCCTCGGTACTATGTTTCATGATTCATCGTCCCCGACCTGGCTTGGGTGATACGCCGAGCCTCTGGGACCAAGTTCCTTTCCTCGAGCACGGTGAGTATTTCGTCCCTCGAGGTATTCAGCTTAGTGAAGCTAGTTTTTTCAGATTCCCTCCTTGGAACCATTTTTGGAGAAGCAGGTCGACCGTAGACATTAGATCTGTGGGTCGAAGCCTGAGGTTTATAGACGTTAAGCCTCTGCCAAATCGAGCCTCTTCGCTGCACGTTTGACCCTCCGTAATCACTTGGCTTAGGGACAGGGGCCCTGTTAGGTTTCTTTCCGACCTGGGGCCTGGGATTCTGAGCGTTTTTCAGCTTGTTCATTTCCTCCTGAATCATGTATTTCTCAGCTATTTCCATGATTCGCTCGAAAGATTTTGGTTGCTTTCGGCAAAGGGCATTCCCGAACTGGGTATTTCTGGTTAGCTCGAACATCAGTGATGATAAAAATTCAATCTGAGGGGTATCGACCTTCAGAAGCTCGATACTAAACCTAGCCAGCCACTGCCTTAGTGTTTCCCCTTCTAGCTGATTCACAGTTCCCAAATGGTTGGCTGGTAACCTTTGTTTCCTCTGACTCGCAAATTGGTGCTTTAATTTATCGCATAACTCATCGAAAGAGAAAATAGAATTCGAAGGCAACTTTCCGAACCAGTCCAAGGCAATTCTTCGAAGGTGGTGACCATGATTTTGCAACAGAAGTCTTCTGAGTGCCCATACAAATTCTACACATTTATGAAACTATTAATGTGCTCTCCTGGATCAGTAGTTCCATTATACCTCGGTAACCTCGTCGGAACAGTTTCAGTACCTCGAGCTTCTCTAATCTCTTGGCAAAAAGGTGAACATCGCATTATATTCGTACTCAACTCCTTATCTCGACCATCCTCGAGAATCACAGCCCCATTCTCCTTAGCTTCAGCTCGCCGAGCCCTAACATCTGCGGGTCGAGTTTCCTTAACCAGCATCTCCTTCTTCAACTCCTTAACAACTCTCTCCTGCACGATCTTCTCTAAATCGGCCTCGGTCACTTTACGGTAAACCGACTTCTTTAACTTATCCGCAGCTTCGGGCTGGCTTTCCTCGACTACAGAATCTTCCAGATCTCAAACGATTCTAGACGGTTGCCCTGAGCGGACAACAGTTCTAGCTCGAGCTGCTCGGGGAGGGTTGTCGGACGGAGCAGCCATAGCAGACCGGCGAATGCTCATTTCCCTTTGCTGGTTAGAAACGGGAGCACGAGTTGTAGGTTGGTCAACCGGGGGCTGTTGGCCTGGTAAGGTTTCACGATCTGCTCGCTCCGTGTTCAAGAATTCTCTACACATAGTGCCAATAATAGATCGCAGATCAGCCACTGTCGTATGTATAGGCAAGTCGTTAGGCGGGTCGTTAGGCGGGTCGAGCGGCAGCGTTTCCGAATGGTGGGCCGCTCAGGATTGATCGCTAAGTTCATTGTTTACAGATTGTTGAGCTACAACTGCATGTGACGGCTCGCCACGATTGTACGTGTACTTCCTAGTAGTAGGTCTTTTTTCGATCTAACACTCGGATAGGCCCCACGGTGGGCGCCAATTGATTATGCTCTTTTTCGTACGAGGTTAATTATGAAAGTCGAGCAAAAAAAAAAATTTAGATCGAGTGTATAAATGATATGTATTGATATTCCGATCCAATCACAAGTTACAAAGTAGGTCTATTCGAGCGTTACAGGATGCCGTACACTAGTTACACAAATACAAAGAGCAAGCTAGTCCTATTCCGATCTCTACGTCCGAGCTGGGGTGCACCTGGGGAAATGTGTCGTTGTTGATGTCATAAATGCGCTGGGTATTTATAGGAACAGTGATGAGCTAGCTAGACCCTCCGCAGGAGAATATGTCTCGGCCAGCTGTCCAGGCCCATGGGTCGGCCCAACAGTGAATCCGAGGAGAGGAGCAGATCGGAAAAAGGGCCTTCTGCTACCAGACTGGCTTGATCGGAAACTGAGTTCTGCAGGTCGGAATGGAGGTCGATCTCGAGCGGGGTATTTCCTTAAATAGAACATGCGAAATATCCCTCATCATCAGCATTTATTACTTCAAGTGCATTTATTACCGTTGCAATAACTTCTGATCACTTCCACTCTGCTGATCGAAATCACTCGGCTGATCCCAAACTGAAATCATCTGATTTGAGTCTGCTGAGAATCCACCAGTCTGATTCCATTCTTCAGCAACAGATCAGTGGTCTTCTGGACCATATATTTGACTCGTCTGAAGTATCTTCCTCCTTGGTCAAATAACTTTAAGGTTTGAACTAAGCTTCCAACACTTAGCTGATGACTTTTGGAAATCATCAAAACCTCCCTTCACTTCTAAGTCTTCATCTTCATCCAACAAAGGTAATGGGCCTCCATGTAGATCTCCAAAGTTTTCATGATGTCATCTGGGCTCCAAGCCTATTCTAAGTCTAACTTAAGGCCCTATTCTATTACATTTTAATTGCACAAAGAAGGGGCACCAATCAGGCTCATTTAATTACAACCCATGATAAAATAAACCAAAAACAACACAGGGCTTAAGGGCAATTTCGATCAATCCACACATTCACTCAAGAACATGCATAAATTCACATAAGGGAAAAAATGTAAATTTATCGGCTCCTTTAATCATAATTCACAAAAATTATCCATATTAATTATTTTGAATTATCAATTAATCTCTAAGATTAATTATCTCTTACTTGAGAGTTAAGTAATCTATCATTCCTATCTTAATTAGGTTGGTTAATTAAGATAATTTCCAAATCTATCAAGATTCCCATCTTATCCAAGAACTCCAAGTTTCCCAACTTATCCAAATCTCCGAGATTCTCAAGATAATCCTATTCAATTAAATTAGATAACTAAGGTAGATCCCAAATCTTCCAAGATTCTCTACCTTATCCAAAACTCTAAGTTTCCTAATCTCCCAAATCTCCAAGATTTTTAAAATTTCCAAAATAGGCAAAAATGAGACCAACCACAAATCAGCCACGTAGTGACCAATCTGAGGCCACCACGTAGCGTCACACACGCGGCAACGAAGGCCGCGTTTGATCTGCACGCGGCAGCCGTTGCTGCACATAGCAGCGCACAGCAGACAGACCGTAGGCTGCTGCCGATTGCTGCTCGCGCAACCAGCGCGCTGTCGACGCGCTGCTACGGGCAGAAGCTCACGGTGGCCGCCTAGCCGCGCATCGCCGCGTGCCACCGCGGTTAGATCGATTTTCTTTTTTGTTTTTCCGATTACCAATTAATTAAAACAGCGTTTTAATTACATCTAATCCAAAATAAAAATAACATGATAAAATGCGAATTAAAATTTGTTTTAACTCCAAGTTAAGCAGATCTACGTTCTAAAACATGCATAGTAAAAGAACTAAGCCAAACATTAAATCAAACATATGATTTAAACATAGAATTTGCAAATTCATATATATACAAAACCAGATTTGGCTCTGATACCACTAGTGGGATTCAGTAAGAAAAACGACCCTTCAGGCAGCGGAGAACAAAAACTTTTAAGGGTCTCTTAATTGAATCTTGTCTGGATACAATCTAATTGTATATATATGAATATTAAAACGATACATACACTTTAAATATAAAGTTGTACCTATCTCCTTGCAAATCCAAGCTCGGCAAAAGTGTAGATATACTTTCTCCTTCTTTTTGCACCTTTGATCCCAAACTTTGTACAGCGCCCCCACGTGTTGCGCCTCTACGAGTTGATACACCACAATATCACGAAAACCTTGATAATTCTAATCGGCTAGAACATAGATATTATCAAGATCTAAACTAGAGAACAAAAGGGAGCAAAAATCAAAATCTCTTCTTGAAGAGAGAGAGAGATCGCGAGCGAGAGAGAGAGAAGAGAGTGAGAGAGTTTTTAAGACTTGTGCTTTTTTCTTATGTTATGTGTGTATATCCTTTTTATATGATATATATCCTATATATATATATATATATATATATCTTCCATCTCTCCTAATCCTATTAGGTATGGGATTCCATCTCTTCTCTTTTCCTACGTGGGCTAGGGCCTTTTAATTGGAAGACTAAGTCTTATAATTAATTAATGGCCCAATCTATTTAATTAATCATGGCCCTATTTAATTTCTCAATTAAATAGTCCAATTAATTAATTAACTTCTTATTTAATTAAATTAGACTCTAAGCCTATTTAGTTAAATATTTCTATAATTAATTAAATCCAAATTAATTAATTAACTTACAAATTAAATTCCAATTTAATTTATAATCTTGATCCAATCCAGTTGGATCACGCCCTGCTCCAATTGGATCGACCCAATCCATCCACTCATTCTTTGTTTTCTTGTTTTCACTTCATGTGTATTGTGTATGCCCCTGTAAGTTCACCACATAATTGGCAGTGGGTTATAATTAAATATTCATTTAATTATGCGAGTATTAAATACTCTAAATCAATCGAACACTCTGTCGACTGATCATTCGAAAATTAGCACCCCTGCCAATTTGGGAATTCTCCCACACTCCACAGTCGATGTCTGGCCACAAGCCCATGGAGCCCAATCACTAGTGAATTAATTCTGTGAACCTTTTAATCATTTACAATTGCCATATACGACATGATCTCTCCATTAATCGATCTCCCAGTCGAGACTTAAGGGTTTGGACTTTTCATCGGTTCCCTTTCTTCGTATTGACCTTATGTACTCTTATCTCGAAACTATTCTTTTTTACTTAATCTTTATGAGCTACTTTCATAAAGTCGTCAGATACCTCGGCCGAGGGTTTTTACCAGAATAAGTTTCTCACAAAAATTCATAGGAGAATTTCCTAACCTATCAAGTCCCGTCAATGGATCCTTTGTTGATGATATGAACTTACATACGAGTTTCCCTATACCCAACGTGAATCCTCAGAGACCTTCTGGTAATCTCCAGTCGGTCGGAACTCACATCAAAGCATATGCGTTCTCGCACCAGATAAACCCTATCACCTCAAGTATTAGGGATCGTTCCTCGTATACTATTGCAAATAGGAATAACTTCGACCCCGATATGCGACTACAGCTTCCATGGTGAGTTATTTCCTAATTGGGGTATTCGGTGCACTTGCCTTCCCAGCAAGTCACCCACTTCTGTGTATCGACTATCCCAGTCACGCTCGTGGACCCCAGCGTCCTCCAGTTCAACGGAGTATACACATCAGTGAGAGTCTAACCGAATCCAGTGATGTCCTATCTCAAATGGATTCTACGACTCTTGAATATGTTCTAGATCACGGCCTTGGAGATCAGTCCACGGGTTGTCCCATAACCCTGCGATCTAAGGACTTCTATCCTCACTACAAGAAAAATGACCTTTTGCTACTAATTTTTTTATTACTATTAGAAAACCGTAACAAATGGCACTATTTATTACGAAATAGTGGCGTAATAAAAAAAAATCTAAATCTTACGTTTTTTCTAGTTATTTGTTACTAAATTATAATAGCGTAATAAAAACTATTGGGCTAAAATTTTTTTGGCTCCATATCAGTTTTCCCTCCCTCTGGCTACATAAAAAGAAATGGAGTTTTTGAAAATTCTCTTTACTCTCTACTCTCTACTATGTGCGATTTCACACAGTCAGTTGTAAACACTCATCCCGTTCATCTTCTCCGGCTATGACTCAGTCATTTGTGGTCAGTTTTTTCAATTTTTGTTGTTTACGTTCAGTTTCAAGAAAAACCAAAAAAATAGATTTCTTGGGTGAATCTCTACTGGAATCAGTCGTTGGTACTGAATATACTTGTTTGGCCGTCCCCATTTTACGTTTAATCCGGTTATTGAAACACATTTTGCAGATTGAGGAATTTAGGTTTTGCGATCCCCAATTGCGGAATTTTGATTTCTACGAATTTATGTGCTTTTCTTCGTGTTTCTCCACTGTAATCACGTTGCTGAGCATATTCCGAACTTTAATTTCACGGAAATTTCATCAATTGCTGCCAATTTCAGTGGTAGAAGTTCGGGTGTTCTTCCCCTGTTTCTACGAATTTACTTTTTCCATGGATTTGTGCTTTTTTTGTGGTTATTTTGGTTCTAAAGGGTTTGTTTCAACTGGTATTTGATTCAATTTGGTGTGGTTTGCTTGAATTTTGGTTGATTGAAAGTTGGTTTGATCACTTTCTTCTATTACAGCTGCTGTACGTGAAGAAGCCTTGGGGAAGAAGAGTAAATTGCATAAACAGCCCATAGGTTCTGCCCCTGTTCAAAATCACCCCCGTACTTTTATTGATTTACCATTATTTAGTTTTTGAAAGTAATTAACATCTTTTACCGTTGTTGATTGTGATTGTGTTCTAATATTATTTTGGTTTATCAGATTTTGAGATATTGGCATTCCCGTGCAGTCAATTCTTGTATATAAAGTCGCAATCGAGCTAAGAAGCAGAACAATTTGCCTGCACAAGATTCAAAGTTGATTGTTGTATCTTACCAAAGGTATATTATGAAAATTTCATTGGGTTATTACTATATGGATTTTCATTCATATTTTCTTGTTGCAAATACTTAGCATTGAGTATGTTGAGGTTGACTAATTATAGCTTATGTTGCTTGTTAGCCATGCTTTGTTTTATTTCTTTGTTAAATACAATGTATAAATCCATTCCATTGATGAACTTCTCATGCCTAAAAATATCTTTGCATTTAATTTAAACATTGTCAGGCATATTAGGCATGGAACGATGTTACATATTAACCAAGAGTCATATAGAGAAGCGTAATAAAGCTTGATCGAGTTATGGAAAAAATGAAGTCTTGAAACACAAATATGTCTCGTTCAAATCATGTTATATGTATTACATGAAAGGTGAGCTTTCTAAATTTGTTTGGTTAGTAGAGAGTTATTGTAAATATATGAGTTTGTGTAGTATTAGTAATTGATAATTATGTTTTAAATCAATGGTGCAATTCTTTAAAATTCTTCATTCTATGGCCATAATTTAGTTCAGTAAATCCACTCTCTTCACATTGTTGTAGATGGCAAATGTTATTATGTTCTTATTGGAACATTCTTACATGTTTTTAAACTAATATAATTTGCAACCGTCTTTGGCACATGATCCTTTGCCAAATCAGTCGAATGCGTAATTGCCTCATCATATCATCACCTTGTACAATTCTTTGTGTGTTCAAGTCTCATATTGCCATTCCTTATTTAAATGTGGGTGGCAACTCTACTTCATTGATTGTTGGTAGTTTGGAATCTATTGTTTAGGAGCATCACAAGTGTAAATAATAATTAAGCTTTAACTTGACATTATTTTGTCATTAGAAAAATTTATGACATAAGATATATTAAGTTACAGTACAAGAGTTAGAAGTTTGTGAATTCTATTTCTTCGCTATGGTCAACAAAGTTTTCTTGCTAATATCTTCTCTGGTTATTGTCTTCTAGAAGTAGTTGTTGACATCTTGAAGAACATGGAGATACTCAAGATAACATCAAACCTAGTACAGAAAATGGGATGTGGAAACCATTGATAACTCATCTTGTTGAAGGTAATAATAAAAACTTTGTGTTGAATCACTGTAGTTTTTTTATTCCGTGCTTAGAAATGAATGAGAACCGCAAATTGACACCGTAAACTGATGTTCTGTGTCAGTTTATTGTTTTGTGTTCATTGTATTCTAGTTTCTTCATTTTTCTTAATGTACTCAAATATCAAACGTTTTTCATTCATGATCGTGCTTAGGCCTTTTATTTTGGTATCAGAAAATATTTTGTTTCGTTGAATTTCAGTTAGATGGCATGGTTCTGCTCTCCCATATATATTGTGTAAATATTATTAGATTCTGAACTACTTTAACCTGAAAAGGTTTTATTTCCTGGATTGGTACTTGATGTTGAATGGATGGAGTTACATGAAAAATTAAGTTTTTTACCCATTCAAGTGTCAATTTTATAGAAAATAGAATTTTGTAAATTGTTTTAAAATCTAATCACTTTACTAGCACAATGGAGTAAGCAAGAACGAATATAAAGCAATGGTAAAGAAATGAGGATGGTCATGTCAAACTAACTCGCGGAACTAGTTTGTTGTTTCAATATTTTAGCATTTTTTATTTATTGTTGGTACTTTTTCTCAGGTTTGTCGTTACTTGTGGACAATCTCTAGTGCTGGTTTGTGGATTTCTTATTGGCTTGATTTGTTGGCTCTTTGATTCGTTGCGTTCACTGTTGGTTCGGCTAAGGCTTTTTTGGTGTTGAATGGTGCTGATTGTGAAGGTGTTAGGTATTGTTCGGAAGCTTTTTTTCGCTGTTTTGATTTGATTAGGGAGGTTAATTGCATGTTGCCGCTCGTGTGTAGATTTTGTGAGTTTATTACTTAACATTTGCGTACCTTTGCTTATAGTTCTTTTGTAATATTCTTTGTAATACTCATTGGGGGTAAGGGTATATCCTCCTCCTTGTAAGCGATTATTTCGATCAATATATCTTCATTTTGAAATAACATTTGTGTATGTGTTTTATATTGAAATACTATAGTTTTTATTTTAGTTTATTATGATATTGTAGGCCTAATTATTATCTGCAAAAACAAAATTATATTTTGTTACTAAAATGTAGCCGTAACAAATACAAAAAAATTGTAACAAAAAATATGCTTTTCTTTACGCCTTACACTACCGTAACAAAATGTTAGCATTTCTCCAACTATTTATTACGAAAATTCAACCG
>JAYDYQ010002523.1:0-51195 GCA_034814905.1 Penstemon davidsonii
AGAGCTCCTTTCAAATAACACAAAATTTGCTCTAAGGCTTCCCAATGTTTCACTGTAGGCGCAGTCATAAATTGGCTGACACTACTAACCGCATATGCAATGTCAGGACGAATCACAGTGAGATAGTTTAATTTCCCAACTAATCTCCTATAACTTTCCGGATCTTCAAAGGGATCACCATCATCCTTTGTAAGATGTAAATTGGGAACCATCGGTGTGCTGCATGGCTTGACTCCCATCTTCCTAGTTTGTGCGAGTAGACCAAGTACATACTTTCTTTGAGATAAAATGATCCTTTTTTTGCTTCTGGTTACTTCTACAGCTAGAAAGTATTTCAGCTGACCTAAATCTTTTGTGTGAAACTTGGTATGTAGAAATAACTTGAGAGAAAAGATACCTGCATAATCATCACCCGTAATAACAATGTCATCAACATAGACAACGAGAAGAATAATACCAGCTTCTGACAGTCTATAGAAAACCGAGTGATCACATTTGCTCTTCTTTAGTCCAAACTCCTGTACCACCTCACTAAACTTTTCAAACCAAACACGAGGACTTTGTTCCAAGCCATACAAAGATTTTCTTAAGTAACACACTTTCCCATACTCCCCCTGAGCAACAAACCCAAGTGGTTTCTCCATGTACACCTCTTCATGGAGAGCACCATGTAGGAATGCATTCTTGATGTCCAACTGATGTAAGGGCCAATCCCTAGAAGCAGCAATAGATATAAATAGGCGAACAAAGGTTAGTTTGGCCACTGGAGAGAAAGTATCCGAATAATCTACCCCATAAGTCTGAGCATATCCTTTAGCCACAAGTCTGGCTTTAAGTCTTGCTACAGATCCAATTCCGATTGACCTTGACTGCAAAGACCCACTTACATCCAACAGCTTTCTTGCCTTTAGGCAAATCCACTAACTCCCATGTGTGATTATCATCCAAGGCATGTATCTCCTCAAGCATCGCATTATACCACCCAGTCCAAAGCCTCTTTAACTGTCTAGGGCACAGAGATGGAGTCTAAAGAAGCAATTAAGGAACTAGATGCAGGGGATAAGTGATCATATGAAACATAATTAGCCATGGGATAAATAGATTTAGAATAGTGCATTGACGTCTACCTTTGCGAAGACCAATAGGAATGTCAAGGTCATTCAGCGAAGAAGGATCAGATGACGAAGTATTTGGTGCAGGACATGTATCATTAGTCTTTCCTCTTCTGGAGTAAACTTTATCAATTGGCGGCTTTATGGAAGCAAGAGGTTGCTCAATAGAAGGGCGAAGAGGAGCACTATCATCCGTTTGTTTAGCCGGAGTATTTGAATCAGTCATTTGGTAGACTAATCACTCATCTTCCTCCCCCTCACTTATGGAATGAAAGGTGAGGAGAAAAATGAACTAGTTTCTGGAAATACCACATTGGTAGATACTAGGTATTTGTTAAGATCCGGAGAGCAGCATCGATACCCCTTATGAAGACTAGAATATCCCAAGAAAGCACACTTCAGGGCTTTGTGATCCAATTTGGTGACAGAGGATCGAACATCTCGAACATAACATGTGCTTCCAAATACCCGTGGTTCTACCGGAAACAATGACTTATTCGGAACAAAACATTGTACGGAATATCACCATTAAGCATCATTGAAGGCATCCGATTAATCAAGAAACATGTTGTTGAGACAGCATCCGCCCAAAATGGCTTAGGAACCTTCATTTGGCACAAGAGAGCCCGGGATGTCTCTAATAGATGTCTATTTTTCCTTTCAGCAACCCCGTTCTAAGCTGGCATATAAACACAAGAAGACTGGAGTAGAATTCCATGTTGAGTCATGTATGTTTGGAACGCAACTGACATGTATTCTTTAGCATTATCACTTCTCAATATACGTACATAAACATTAAATTGATTCTTGATTTCAGCACAAAAAGCACAAAAATGGGAAAATACTTCCGATCGATTTTTCTTAAAATAAATCCAAGTCATTCGAGAAAAATCATCAACAAATGTAACAGAATAACGAAAACCCATTTTCGACACAACGGGACAAGGTCCCTATTGGTCCCAAGTGGTCAGATGAGGTCTAGAGGGGGGGGGGGGGGTAGGGAGGGTGAATAGACCTCTAAATTTGGCTTTAAAATTCTATAACTTTTTCTATGAGCAGACTAAGCTGATCAAGATTCGTAAGTTGACTAAGCTGATCGCGCACAAAGCTTTGAACAACAAAGTTTACCACTCTTCTGATTTTACTTAGCTGATTTTGAGAAAATTAGAGTTTTAAATAACTTACTTGGCAGCGGATTTATCAAGTGTTTTTCACAAGTAGGTTTCTTTAACTTAAAAGATTTTATCCCCAGTTTTTGCAAACTCCTTTTTAAAATCTTTAACAGTTAACTTTAAGTGTTTGAAAGCTTTTGAAAAATATGCAAAACACAGTCAATTTTTATAGTGGTTATATGGATGTAAATCCTTTAGTCCACTCTTCCAAGTCACTTAGATCTTGGGTTATACTATAAATACACAGTTTACAATATACAATGCTTGCGCCAAACAACAAATGAAATGGCCACAAGTGCGCAATAGGAAATCACAAAGAAAACTTATCCTCTGAAGTAATATCACTCACTAAGATGGATATCTACTTCTCACAACTTTCTCTTGTACAGAAATCACACAGATTTATATTTGACTTTGTTTTCTCAACTCGGCTGTTGTCAACAGATGACTAGACTGATGGTGATCTGTATTTGAGTTTGAGAGTTAGAAGATTTTGCTTGCTTGAATTCTTTCTCAGTAGTTGTGTCTTCTTCAAACTCTTCAATTCAGATTTATTTATACTGGAGATTTGAAAATCTGCCCGTTGAGAGGTCGACAGGTGTTCAAATTTCTCGAGTACTGGTCCCTGTTTTCAGAATGGCTTCTGCAACTGTGCACTGTACAGTTCTGCTATACTTTCTATCACTTCGCATTAAATGCACTCTGCTGATTCGAGGTTTCTCTTCAATCATTTGTCTTTAATACCCTTCTCTTACAACATTTATTACTTCAGGTGCATTTATTACCGTTGCAATAACTTCTGATAACTTCCACTCTGCTGATCGAATCCACTCGTCTGATGAACACTCTGCTGATCCAAATCGAACTCATCTGATTTGAGTCTGCTGAAAATCCACCAGTCTGATTTCGAATGCAGCAACAGATCAGTAGTCTTCTGGACCATTAATTTGACCCTTCTGATTTATCTTCTTCCTTGGTCAAATAATCTTTAGAGGTTGACTAAGTTTCCAATACTTAGCAGATGACTTTTGGAAATCATCAAAACCTCCATTTACTTCTAAGTCTTCATCTTCATCCAACAATTTCCCCCTTTTTGATGATGACAAAACTTCAGCTAAGTACCTGTACCTAAAACTAAAGTTAAGTCCTCAAAAAATTCTGAGATAGAAATGATATGTTGGAAACTTGAACTTTTATAAATTTTCTTTGAAAGTTACAGTACAAGTTTACAAAGAAAGACTTAAAGTAAAATTTTACAACAAAGTAAGCTGATACAAGATTTACAAATAAGAGACCTAGTCTAGAAAGTCTAGTCTAGTCTTCAGCTTCTTCATTATCTTCTTCTTCTTCAACTTCATCTTTTTCTTTTTCTTCTCCACTGGAGAAAACTTCAACCAAATTCTTAGAGGCATCATCTATCTTCTTTTTTATTTCATCTATCCTCTTGGCTTTTCTCCAAGGATCAAGTTGTTCTTCAACAGAGTCTTTGGAAACAGCAATCTCTTTATCAGACTTTGCTACGTCCTTGGGCTCTTCTTCAGCAGCTTCCTTTGTTTTGGTTACTTCATTGGCTGGTCTACTTGTCTCTTCATCAGCAGGTTTTTCAGTAGATTCCACTTTTTCAGTAACTTCAACAGTAGATGCAACATTCTTCTTGTTAGCTGATCCTTCTTCCCCCTTTTTGTCATCATCAGCAGGGTTGAGTTGTTCAACTGGGACAGGAGTAATGTTGACAGCATTGCATAACAGCCTGATGTTTTGATCCACAGTTTCAAGTCGAAGATTTTGTTGAATATGATTGCTCTTCAAGGCAGCAGTCTGGTCATTCAGATAGTCCACATTTACTTGTAAGGTGGCAACTTCTGAAGTAACCTGAGCAGCTTGTTCAGTGAAATTTTGAAACAGATAGGCAGTCTTCTCAGCCTCTGCTTCAGTTGCCTCATGAAATGCTTTACCAACATTGTTCCAATCCATCTCATGTCTATGAAGAGTTGCATGTATCTGATTTACATCAACCTTAACATCTTCAACCTGACGAGTTAATGCAACAATTCCTTCCTTGAGCATCATGGAATGGTCAGCTGGTTGTGGAAGACTTTCCACATCACTTTGAACAATCTTGGCAGCTGCTTCTTCAAACTTATACAGCAGCTCCTTATTTCTCTATTCCATTTCTTTCATTGAACTCTCAATCAGGGCCTTCATAGAATCCATGATTGAAGTTTGAGCAGGTTCAGCTTGAATGGAAGGTGCAGCAGTTAACAGCTTTTGAGCAGATTCAGCGTTGGGCTCAGCTGTTTTCTTTTCTTCAGTTGATTCTTTATCAGCAGGCTTATCTGTCACATGAACAAAATCAGAACCATCAGCAGATACAACAGTCTTCTGATGTATGAAATCAGCAGGCACAAAGGGTGACGTTGTCTGAGGTTGTCTGTTTTGCTCTTGATAAGTACTGATCTCCGAACTAAAGGAAATTTGCTGCAGACTTGGAAGACTGGGCAGATCACTTGATGTTCCTTTGATGTAGACTGATCTTTCAACCCATTTCTCCAAGGTGACGTACACTGCAACTTTGATGGCTCTCTCAAACAGGTCATCAGATGGACCAGGCTTATTTGGCATTGAGTTCTTGAGAGCAGTTGCCTCCTGAGTCACAATGAGTTTGGCATACTCATGCACTCTATCATGGAAGAAATCTGTGTCTAGGGCCTGTTGAATATCATTGGTCTGGGGCCAATTCATAATCCAACCTTCTTCAGCAGCAGCCTCCTTCCAGGCTCTGAATTCTTCACACGATTTCTTTAATCTGTAGTTCCTCCACCTATTGTATCTGATCTTCTCAGCCAGGAACACAGTTTTGGATTGGAGAAGGGAGTTGTACCTTTCCAGTTCAGCTTCAAATCTGGAGAAAGTGTTGGGGTCACTTTTGACAACTTCAAGTGCCCTCTTCACCTCTTTCTTCTTTCTTTTGATTGGCTGGGCTCTGGGCAGTAAAAACTTTCCTTCTAGTGATTTGCCAATCACTATGCCACCAGTCCTTCTTGGACCATGGGCATCCTTCTTGCTTTCTTCAAGGGCCTTAGCTAGATCAGCTTCTTCCTTAGCAGCTAGCTCAGCCTCAGTCATATTTCTGACTTCAGCTTCCACCTTGCTTGCTTCAATAACCCTTTGAAGTTCAGCTTCATCCCTTTTCTTTTGTTCTGCTTCTTCTCGTTTCTTCTTGTGATAAGCAGACATTTTAGCTTTACCAGTTCTCTTCTTTCTGGCAGCTTTGGTTTCAACAACTGGTGCCTCAGCTGTTGGAACAACAGACTGAACTGCTTGAGTAGTAATCTGATCAGGTTGAGGTGCTGATGCCTCAGCTGTCGGCTGATCAGATTCCTTAGCTGAAATAACTGGTCTTTCAGCAGACTGAGTGACTTCTCTAACTGTTTCAGCAATTCTTGCATCTTGATCACTCAGAACCAGTTTCTTTCTAGCAGTTGATTTGGTGAGAACAGCAGCAGATGCAACAGTATCTTTTAAAGCGCTCCTTGTTCTCTTAGCCACATTTTCAGCTGGCACCTCAGCTGAAATTGTTCTTTCTGGAGAGATGTCATAAGCCATGCTCTCAATCTCCCTTACAGTCTCATCAATCATCTCAGCAGCAACGTCTACTGATCTGGCTTGAACAGCTGGGTGAGCTGTTTGATCAGCAGGCTTAGCAACTGCAGTTTTGCTCTTTTTAACTTTGACTGCAGGTTCCTTAGGCTCTGTGGCTTTTCTCTTCAATTGCTTCTTTTCTGGCGATGCGGCAGGCTCCTTAATCTTCACAGCCTTGACGACTTCATAAATTTTCAATTCTTTCGCCTGGTGAATGACTTTGCCGTGAGTCATTCCGCACCCTAAGCTCATCAGCAGATGACTTAGAAAAATCTTATGATTTTTGTGCCAGTGTTCTTTATGATCAGCAAGGATGTAGAACACATATGTAGCCCAGTTTACCTTCAACCCATAGTAAACTGCTATCATTGAATGAAGTCTCCTCTTTGGAACTCCATCCAGAGAAAAAAGTGCAATTTTCCATGACCTTAGCAAATAGGTCAGCCATTCTCTGAAATTCATCCAGCAGCTGAGTCTTCTTCACAGACCCAGTGAGAATTTCACCCTTCTTTGCGGCAATTCTCCAGAATTCATTCTCCTTAGGAGTAGCCAACGTAGCCTAGTCCGTAGACCCTTCGTTGGTCAGTCCATACTTCTCCTTCAGTACGGCAGGAGTGATGCAGACATCCTTTCCTCCAACCCTTGAATTAATTTCCAATTTGTCTAGATCAACCTTAGCAGAACCATAAAATTCATCCACTTCTGGGGCGAACACCATAGTTTCGTGTGCCTCCATGAAATTCACCAGCTAAGAAGCCTTAAACTTCTCCAAGATTTCTTTCATCAGTTTCATACCAGTGGCATGATAGGTTTCGTAGTTGATGAATCTTCCTTCAGCGTTAGCAGCTTTGGAACCCATAGTAATTCTGAAAAAGATTTAGAGGAGACGAGAGTAGATTTGCAGAAAATATGAAGAGTAGAATGCTTTGTTTGCTTAGGAAATTTGAAGTGCGCGTAAAAAGCTTAGTAAGCTGATCAGATATGGTTAAATAGAGTTGGGTAAACATCGGTCACCGTGTTATCCGTCAACCGTTAGATCAGTTTCAATCGTGTGCGCGTAATTTACGGATTTCAAATTTTATCAATTATGTCAAACTAGGCGGGAAAGCGAAACGCCACTAGTCCTTTTTATAAAAGCGTTATTTCAGATAGTACATTTTTAACACAACACTGTTTATAAATTGCCATAAGTAACCAGATGAGTAAAATTATACTTATCTGGCAGATGACTTGTCTGATACAATATATCACTAGTGAAAGCCAATATCTAGTGATCTTCCTTTGCTGTTTGTCAATCCAGCAAGATAAATAATCTTCAGGTCTTCAAGAATTAAGAACAAATCTTCTGATTAAAACAACTTCAACTAACTGTCATTGAAGATTTCATCTTTAAAACAGGAGTACCGCTAGTCTTACACGTTTCCCCTGATTTCAAGAATCCATCAGTCAACTAGTCTGTTGAGAGTCAGTCTTCTTGAAGAAAGGCATCAAATTAGTAAGCTGATGAACTTTTAGTCTTCTGATAAGTTCCCCCTCAACTTATGAATCCAATTTTAACAAGCCTAGTTCCACTCTTCGAGTAGAAAATCTTGCATTACTCAATGGTTTAGTGAAAATGTCAGCGATCTGATTATCTGTATGAACATACTCAATAGTGACATTTCCTTTTTCAACATGCTTAGTCCTGGAATGACTAATAGTATTCTGAGTAAGTGAGATTGCACTTGTATTATCACAGTAGATAGGTATTCCACTGATCTTGAGATTATAATCTTCTAGTTGATGCTTCAACCAAAATATCTGTGCACAACATGCTCTAGCGGCAATGTATACAGCTTCAATAGTAGATATGGATACTGAAGTCTGTTTCTTACTCATCCATGAGATCAGACGACTGCCTAAAAATTGACAAGTACATGTAGTACTCTTCCTATTTATCTTGCAGCCAGCAAGGTCAGAATCTGAATATCCAATAAGTTCAAATCTTGATTCCCTTGGATACCACAATCCCAATTCTTGAGTGCCTTTGAGATACCTTAATATCCTTTTGGCAGCTAAGAGATGAGATTCCTTAGGATTTGATTGAAATCTCGCACAAACCCCAACAGAGTACATAAAGTCTGGTCTGCTAGCTGTTAGATATAACAGTGACCCTATTATGCCTCTATATTTGGTGATGTCAACTGATTTGCCATCTTCATCTTTATCCAAACGAAGTCTAGTAGACATTGGAACACTAACAGATGAGCTAGTTTCCATACCAAATTTCTTAAACAGATCTTTTGTGTACTTTGCTTGATTAATAAAAATACCATCAGGTAGTTGTTTAACTTGTAATCCAAGAAAGTAATTAAGTTCTCCCATCATGCTCATTTCAAACTTGTTCTGCATCAGCTTAGAGAACTTTTCACACATATGTTCGTTAGTTGAACCAAAAATAATATCGTCCACATATATTTGAACTAACAATATATGATTATCCCATTCAATAGTAAACAAAGTCTTATCTACCTTACCTTTGCGAAATCCTTTAATTAAAAGAAAATCAGATAAAGTATCATACCATGCTCTTGGAGCCTGTTTCAGTCCATAGAGAGCTTTCTTCAGACGATATACTTTGTCTCTCTGTTGATAAGCTTCAAATCCTGGAGGTTGTTCAACATAAACTTTTTGCAATTCTCCATTGAGAAAAGCAGACTTCACATCCATCTGATAGACTGTGAAGTTCTTGTGAGCAGCATAAGCTAAGAATAATCTGATTGCTTCAAGCCTTGCCACTGGTGCAAATGTCTCATCAAAGTCAATGCCTTCTTCTTGGCGGTAACCCTTGGCAACTAGTCTTGCTTTGTTTCTGGTAACCATACCATATTCATTCATTTTGTTCCTGAAGACCCACTTAGTGCCAATTACTCTTTGATGAGTAGGTCTAGGTACTAAGTACCAAACCTTATTTCTTTCAAATTGATTTAACTCTTCTTGCATTGCTTCAATCCAGTGAGAATCATTAAGACTTCTTCAATTTGCTTGGGCTCAATCTGTGAGAGAAAACTTACAAACATAGATTCATTTGCAGTAGCTCTTCTAGTTTTCACTCTATTCAGTGGATCACCAATCACTAAGTCAGGTGGGTGATCTCTGAGCCATCTGAGATCAGGTTGCATATCTGGATGTTGTCCTCTTGAATGATCTTGCAACACTATTGTTGGAGTCTCAGTAGTAGTCTGTTGAACAGAAGTGGTCTGTTGAACAGTCTCTGGTCTGTCGGCTGTTTGCAACTCCTCTGTTAGACAATCAGCAGACTGATTTTGAACAGCACTTGAGTTACCAGCTGGGTTGAGATCAGGTAGTATGATGGGAACATATTCTTCTTTTCTTTCCATAGTCAGTTTCTGAAAATCAGCAGATATCTCTGTATTTGGGCTTTGATTCTTTTCAGAAGATTGATTTGGCTCATCAAATACTACATGAATTGACTCTTCTACCAGTAAAGTCCTTTTGTTGAAAACTCTATAGGCTTTACTAACAGTAGAGTAACCTACAAAAACAGCTTCATCAGCCTTCTCTGCAAATGCAGTGAGGTGATTTTTTCCATTATTCAAAACATAACATTTACAACCAATAATGATAGAAATAATAATTATTATTATTTTAATAATATAGTTAATTTGATAATCTTAAAATAATAATATTAAAATATTAAAATCTCCAATTAAAAATTTGATTCAAAACACGAATGACAACATTAAATAAATGGCACACATAAAAACAAGATTGGGGTCCCAACAAACACGAAGGAAATAAAACAAAGAAGATTAAATCAACCACATACCCCATGAATTACAACATTTTACTGATTTCCCCCCCTGAAACCAGTCGGTTTCTTCATTCGATGACGTCCCGACTAAGATTTTTTTGTTGTATTACCTTTCTTTTTTTCTTCCAATATGCCTTTGTATCTAGTGTATGAAGAGTAGTCCATCAACATAATATGTTCCTCCCTTTCACGCTCTACTTTAGCCATTTTTATTGCGTCGTCTTTCCTTTGACGTTGAAGCATCTCCTGATGCCTTCTCTATCATACAACCTCTAACATATTTACAGTTTCTTTCATGGTCAATATCCTTTCTCTTTCCAAGTCAATAATCGTTTGTTGACTACAAGAAGCTTTCCCTTTTCCTTGTTTGGCTCCCTTTGTACCAAAAGGTCCTTGACTCGATTGGGGTTCGTCTTTCTGAATCATCATTGTCGCCCAGTGGTTCCGAATGAACCTAGGTTTCTGAGGTGTTAGAAAATAAGAATCTTCTATTGGTTGAGATGTCGTACCAAGCGTTGTTTGCGAAGCTTGAGTTTCTGCCCTCCAAATGATCCAATATTTAGCCACTTCATATGTGTGCTGAAAGCACCATTGATGCTTCATTTCGTTATAGTACAAACGCAATGCCAATTCATGCTAAAAATAACAAAAAATAGTTAATATTTGTGACCTAATGAAAATGTTAATAACGTAAATTTATTTTATCCAAGATTAACATAACATTTACCTCGTCCATAATTTGACCGCCGCTTCCGACCTCTCTTGAGGCCCTTCGAAGTGCTTCGTTCCATATTTGCATGTTGTTGAAAATATATTTTTTCCATCTAGATGCAGGTGAATCTAGTGTTCTTTTGTGAAATTGTTGTCCAGTAGGAATCAAGCAGGGCATACATTATGCGAATAGTTTCGCCTTTCTGGTTGCTACCCACCACGTTGTCCTCTGATGCATCAATGTATGTCTTTGTCAATGTTATATCTTCAGTCTGAGTCCACTTTGCCTTCATTGTCTTGAACTGTTTGGTTTTATTTTTTATTTAGAAAGAAATATATTGAGAGAAATAGTTAGAAGATGAAGAGATTGAGAGAGGTGTGGATTCCGAAGAGAGCACATCTCCTTTTTAAGTAGGGAACTAAAATAGATATGGCATTCCATAATTTTAAAAAAAATTAAAGGGAGTATTATGTGATTTTGCAATGTTGTATGGTGCAGAAGTGTTGTAGAAATCGTATGGTGCAGAAGAGGTGCATAAATCGTATGGTGCGGAAGAGGTGCAGTAAGTAGTCTTTCACGTGATATATGTACAATTTTTGCCTATTTAACAAGTATCTCAGTTTCTTTCAACACATTCATTTCTTAACATTATAATCAACTAAAAAAATATTCACTCTACTCAACATATTTTCATTTCTCAAGATGAACCACAATTATGGTTCTCGTTATGTTGATGAATCATCTTCTTCCCGAAAGTCCTTTTATGATAATTATAACAAATTGTTGGAAGCAGAAGACGCAGATGACAAAATGTTCCACGAATTTTGCTCCGAAAATGTGCATTATGAAAATGAAATTATGCCTGTACATGGTGGTTATGTTCCTGGTCATCAATTTTTAAATAGGAACCACCAAGCATGACACACAACACTAATGAACGACTACTTCATCGAATGGCCATTGTATTCAGGTGAAATGTTCAGATGCCGTTTCCGCATGAAGCGTCCACTTTTTCCCCGTATTCTTGCGGATTGCGAACGTGAAAAATGTATACTTTCAACAAAGGTATGATGCTTCTAATCGAGCGGGATTTTCACCCATATTGAAGGTAGCAATTGCTATGAGTTTGTTAGCTTATGCATTCTCTCATAACTCCAATGACAAAAAAAATCGTGTTGCGGAGACTACCACATGCGAGATCGTTCGTGAGTTCTAGCCAAATGCAAGTGGATCTAGCCAGGCTTCTTGACAAAGCAGAAATACGTGGATTTCTTGGAATTATTGGCTCAATTGCCTATGTGCATTTGGGAGTGTAAAAAGTGTCCAACTGCATGGCAGGGAGTTTTTCAAGAAGGAAAAAAAAAACCCACAATTGTTCTTGAAGCTGTGGCTTCACACGATACATGGATGTGGCATACATTTTTTGGCTTTCCAGGAACAATGAACGTCATCACTGTCCTTGGTCGTTCTCCGTAGTTCAACAACCTCACTTAAGGTAATGTTCCCGGTATTGAGTATAAGATGAACGGCAGAAAACACTACATGACTTACTACCTTGCGGATGGTATATATCCCAAGTGGGGAACATTAATCAAATTAATGAGAAACCCGAGAACCCCTCCGGAACATGTATTCTCAAAGTATTAAGAATCATTTCGCAAGGTTGTTGAACTAGCGTTCGAAATTCTCCAAGATCGGTTCGCAATTGTAAATCAACCTGACAGAGGATGGCATACGGAGGACTTGTCGAACATTATGTTACCTCTCATAATACTTCACATTACAACTGTGGAGAACGAACGTGATGAATATAAAGATGATGACTCAGACGACGATGATAATGACATAAGCACATCTCGCAGGGAATGTGCTAAAATTTATCCATGCAACGGGATAAACTTGGAAAATTCGGTACCAAGAATAAAAACTTTGGATAACTATATTATTCGTCATGATGCTATACGATCAAAATAAGCCAACCGTAGACTACAGAAAGACCTAATTTTGCATGTGCATGCAAAATGCGGTTAAAAATGATAAATTGTATGAATTTACGTATCTTGTTGATTTAAGTATGTATTTAAATATTTCTTAATTTAAGTATTAATTAAATTGTTTGTCTAAGTGTTTAATTATATTTTCAACTAATTCGAATTCTAATTTAGGATAAACTCTTAATCGTATTCTTATTAAATCATTAATAATTAGAATTGTAATTAAAATTAATAATAATTTTATTTTATTATATTATTAACAAATTATTTACAAATTTTATTAATTATTTATTTAAATAATTAATTACAATTCTTTAAAATAAATGAATAAAACAAATTTTAATTACATTTCTTTAATTACAAATTCTTAATAATTTAAATAATTATTTACAAATTTTAACTACACAAATAAATTTCTATCAATTTTAATTACAATATCTTATAACTAAAATTTAATTTACATCACAATAAATTAATTTTAATTGCAATATTACAATTAAACCTACAAAAAAAAATTAAAAAAAAAAAGAAACCAATCAGGTGGAGCCACCAGACTTAAAGAGGGGCGCGTGCAGCCACGAGCCCCTCTTCTTCCCACGCGAGCCTGTTCCAGCGAACAAGCTCGCCCTGCCCCGCCTCGCCGCTGGACTTCATTTTCTGCGCAGCGCCGCAACCCCAAGCCCGCTCAGACCTCGGAAGTCTCCATTGGAGATGACCTTATACTTCATCTTCTTCCCCAATCAAATTGTCGTATACGATTGCTACAATGATTCTTCCCGCATTAATATGCCGACATCTTTGTTTTCTTTAATCTTCATAATTCTTTTTTCACAACTTTAATATATATATATATATATAATGGTAAAAAAATCGAAAGCCCTCTCGCATCGGTGGCCCTCAGTGTTTTGATTTGAGACGGATGGGTACGCCCATTCGAGCTAACCCGACCCGGTTCAATATTTTGAAAAGAGAGATTTGGAGGGAGTGGTTATTTTTAACCACCCCATAAGAGAGTTAACCTCCCTTAGTGGGAGATAAACTCCCCACTTAATTGTAGGGGGGGAAGCATACGGCTTCCTCACACATAATCTGAAAATGAGAGAAGTCCAAAAGTGGACTTCTCCAATTTGAGAGAAGAATAGAGAAGCTACGGCTTCTCTGTAAATTAATAAGTGCCTTTGGGCACTTCAACTCTCAAGCTCTCTTCTTCTCCTCTTTTCTCCTACGTACATATATATCTAATAAGTATATGTATTCACATGATAAAAGGAGTTACATACATATATATTCAGGGAAATATATTTCCTACACATATTATCAATTATAATTGGGGCATTTGGATTGTGGATTTATGGCTCATTTCCATACGTGATTTGCGTCTTGATCGGAAGCATCAAAACATGAGAGCATTGGTGATTCAACCACGGTTAGATCGATGGCAAAGAAGGATTATGTCCGGATCACCCACTTCAAGCAACCGGCGATTATCCGATCAGATTCAAGTAAGTAAATTACGGTTGATTCGGATTTAAAACCCAACATTGGTATCAGAGCCATTGTTGGTTGAGTTCCTTTGCTATATGGTGTTTGAAAGAATGTTTAGTTTTTAGTAATTTCTTGAATTTCGAAATTATGTTCATGCTTGACCTTTAATGGCATATTGTGATTCCCTCGTTAGAATGGTATGAAATTTTTACTGGAGCATGATGCTATGTTCGTGAATGTGTCTGTAATGTTTCAGATTTTTTCGTTGAGAAATATGTTCTGAAAAATTTGTTGATTGAATTATTTGTTGAAACTTTAAATGCGAATTAACGATTCAATACTTGGATTCATGTGACGTGCTATATACCATTAGAATCCTCTTGAAATTATATTTCCAACCATGTATGAAAATATGTTTTTGAATTAGAAATGATAAAGATATGGTCAATTCAAGTTTCTGCCATATATGTCTAAATTGTTTGACATTTTATTTGCGGATTTAGATGTGCTTAGTATTTTGGCCCGAAAATTTGTACATAGGATGCTTACATGTTGTTAATAATCTCTGCAAAATTTCATGCTCATTGGATATGTCAAAATTGAGATATGATTTTTTGTTTATTATTTGGCCGTAATTTGTTTAATTTTCTGCGGATTATATGTTGTGGCTTATGAGATGATTCATGTAACTTTAGAAAGATCTCGTCGAGAGGTTTCCAACCATATAAAGTATGCGTAATTTGGACTTATAACGAAGGAGATATTGCCAATCGAAGTTAATGTCGCATTTCTTCAAGTTGCTGGAAATTTGAAGAAGATGAACATTTACTTCGTTCATACCCACTCTCGGCCGCGGCTGTTGGTTGCTCAAACACGTACTTCCGAAGGTCAAAATGAAAAACGGAGTTCACCATAGGAATCAGAAGGCCCGAAAACGTTGGGGTAGCCGGAAGAGTTTCGCCGGAAAACGCCGTTAGGGTGGCGCGTGTGAGACGCGTGAAGTTGTTTGGCTAATCAGCAGCCTAGTCAGCGCACATGTGGCAGCCACTCAGGCGCCACATGTGCATGCAATGCCCCACATCAGCAATTGTGCTACATAGTAGTGCTACACGCGCAAGAGACGTGTGTAGGCGCGTGCGGCGTACTCCGATGTCACTTTTTTGCCCCAAAAAAATTCTCTGTGTCCAGAATTTTATTTCTGATTTTTTGGTGAATTTAAATTAATTTTTTCTGAATGTAAAAATTATTTTTCTTGATTTTCTATGCTTGGAAAATGTTTTAAAATAGAGGAAAATTATTTTTCTTTGAAGGAAAATTCTGAAAATTTTTATGTTGGTCCAGAAAAATAATTTTGAGGAAATGACTAGCAAGTGGGAGTGTTTGGAAACACTTTAAGCTAATTTCAATTTTCTAATGCATGTAGAAAATGATTTAAAATCATTTAAAATCAAGAAAATTTATGAATTTTATTTTTGAAAACTCTGAAAAATATTTTCAAACGTTTGACTTCAAATGGAAGTACTTCAACACTTATTTATGACGTTCTAATCAATTTTTTTTTAAATAGGAAAATTTGTTTTTCCATTAGTTTTTGGTGAAATTAGAACTTGGTTTGCTCGTGAGCAATCATAAAGTTATAAGCTTGAGTTAAGGTATTTTGATTAGCTCATGAGCTTGATCTAATATTTAACTCGATTTAGTTTGAGAACGTGACGTATGCCGGACCTAGTGGGAGAGCGACAATCTGAATAGAATTAACACATGTTTTTGCAATTGTTGTATATTGCAATACGTTAGATAATTCTAATGAAAGTTTATGCACACTTTCAAGTTTCGTGGTCATGGACTTGAAACGTTAAAGTTGATGCAATAGGGACGCTTCTTTAGCCGAGGGCTAAGAAAAGAAAACTGAACGATTGAATTCCATCTTAATGGAATGAATCCGTCGTTTATCTAATTGGTTGAAAACGACGTAATAAATTTCTTTTTGAAATTTAAAATTGTTCTTACTAACAATTTGAAGGAAAAATATTTTGAATATTTTTTTTATTTCTCTCCTAAAAGTTTTTGAAAACTTCAAAACTTTTTTTCAAAAAAAAAATTGAGTTTTTCACTCCATCTTCATTTAAGTAAGACAAGTCTCATTAGTTTTTGTCCCCTGAGGCTTTGACATTAGAATCTTCGAAGGTGATTCTTAATTGTACACATGATTTCGTTTAAGTGTTATTACTTCAATGCGTGTTTGATACGCGCTTATCTCTTATGTGCATTTTTTTTTTGCGTGTTAAGATGTAACACGATGCACATTAAATATTTGTAAGTACTTTAAATTAAGTACTCGAGTGGGAGTTCCTAGGTTGGAAGAATTTAAGTAATTCTCACCTGGAACTACTAGATTTTATACTAAGGGATTTAATTAGTGATAATGATCATTTGGATATGGGAGATGATTGGGCCACGTAGTGACCCTTTCGATTTTGTACCTTATGTGATTTAAAACGAGTTCAGTTTGCTTTGTATAAAATCACCTATACTTAGATGAGCTAATATGATATCTCTATATTGACAGATCATGGCGATAGATTCTAATTAGATGAGTATTTGCAAAAGTACTCATTGACAAAGCTACAACACTTTGTCACTACAAATTTAGAGTGTGAGTAGGATAATGTGATGTTGTAGAAAACATCTATCAAGTCATGAAAGACCTGTTGTGGTCTTATTACTCGAGAAAGAGATCAAAGAGTTTTCGAATGTCGTTTGACATGATTCCGCTCCTAGTCTTGAAATTATGGCCTCGTAGAACGTTTTCCTTTGGGAGCAATATAGAAATACAGCTCTAACCAGGTAGACGCTTGACTTAAAAGTTTGACCATTGGAACTTGCACTCTTACCTAGTATGTTGAATACTTATGAGAGTACAGTCAAACTTAAAAGAAGGATTAAATGTCAAGTAGCCATAATTCTTCTCTTTTGAGTTACTAAATTCAAGTTCGATTCAGTCTCGTTCCATTTTAAAAGACCATTCAAAGGACTTGTCGATTCACATATATGTAAAATGACTTTCTCAAATGGCAAGTATTTCATTGTGCTTCTTAAAAAGTTATTTGGTGTTTCTAGACCAAATATTGAAGTCCTTGTGACAAAATTTGTTTTAAGAGGGCACAGGCTCTAAGAAAAATAAAACTAGATTTATAGAGGCAATGAAATAAAGGAGATTGAAGATAATTCTAGTTAGAAGAACAATCACTGCCGGATTTTGATAATCTGAAACGGCATGGGACCATAAGTGCTCGATTTATCCTATCCTAGGTTCTTTCACTCGTCAATGGATGAAGTTGAAAAGGTAGCACTCAATAACACTGTTATAATTATTGTTTTGTCGAAAACACGTTACTAACCTTATCCTATGTGGATTATAGGTTTATGGTAACTAATAATTGAAAAGTGTTTGATTCATCACTCAAGTTTATTAAGGTACATTTGTGTACCATCGGGAAACTAAACTTGACTGTTGAGTTTGTTCTTGGATTAGATTTAGACTTGAATTCATTGTTGACTTGATTAGTATCATTTTGAGTGATACTTAAATGTTCTAGACATTTAACAATAGTTTTAAGTGTCATTATTGACTAAAGGTTTCAATTGCATAGTTGATTGTTGTTGTACTATCAACTCCTGATGCATCACAAAATATGTTGAAGACATATTTGTTTAGGTCAATTTGGGCTAGTGGAAACACTAAATCAATGAGAAGACTTTTTTTCAAGTCGTTTCTGAAAATTGGTTTGCCCTTGCATTGTTTCAATTGAAACTAGACACCGGAACTATTTTGTTAGGCCGTTGGAGTTAAACTTCCATTTTGATCAATTCTAGTGATTTAATAATATTAGTGAAGGTTAGATGAATGTGTCCTTTCATTACTTGTATAAGGATATTATATGTCTTGATCATTTTAATTTGATCTCTTGTAAAATTGAAACACTTCTGTGTTTTTGAAATTTTAGAGAATCAAATGTATCGATAAACATAAGGTTCTGATACTAGATGTAACAGCCCGACCTAGTAAAACACTCAAAGTAAACTAACTTTCAGTTACAAATGCCTTAAATATTTAAAATCTAAACAAGTTACGAACACGTTGAAATTAAGAAAGTTTACTTCAATACTAAGACTTAACAAATATCATTCGATTTTTGCACAACTAGGACATTCTGTCAAGAGATATAAGAGCACGGAACTATTTAAGATAGGAACCCTTGATCACTTCTCAACTTCCTTGCTTTCCTTTAACTCTGAAAAGTAATAAATTGAAAGCGTAAGTTGAATAAATCAACTTAGTGAGGCTGGTGCACGTGTAAATGTAAATTTTTATGCATGTTTTAAAAGATCTGTTATAATAAGCAAATCAACAATATAGACAATTCAAACTTTCGATAATATGTAGTTCAACATTAATTCAATATATAAATAATATCAGGTTCAAGATAACCACTCATTCACTAAAAGGATACTTCATAATTTGATCCCGCCTTATCACTAAGAGTAAGGGGCCAATCTTACCATCACTCATGAAATGCATTGACTAGTCGCTGCCAATTTAGGTCACGTATACCGAGATATACGAGACCAAGATAATGATCGATTGCGGAGTCAACCTGTCAAGTCTCCACTTGTTCCAGATTTATCCGAACCTACCACTATCGCTCACTATGAACATGGGAGATAAAGTAATACACCCTTGTCCCAACAATAATCATTTAAAAGCAAGCAATACGATCATTACATATTTCACATAAATGATACTATCATATCTTATCTTCAACAACTATTGCAAACATCAGAGACAATTAATCTAGCATTTTCGAAATATCACGGACACTCAATAAACATCAATTACGGGCATCGCAAGCATATTACTTCAACAATCCCATAATATCATAATTAAGGCATATAACGAACATTATCTTCCCATATATTAACCTGTATTAAGTAAACTAAAACATTCACATAATATAAGCATGGTGCAGCTCTCACCTTGGTCCATAGCAATTGTTGTCTCCAAACTTGAAATCCAAGTAGCATGTTCATACGAAATGAAGGGTCTAACAAACTCCCGTCATGCACAATCAAATTCATCAGGGCAAAACAAATATAAATCATATTATATGAGTAATATTTTCATTTCCTCCTATCAAGTGCGATCAATTACAGCGAACATCGCCAACGCACAACTCCAAACATTTTACTATAACATTTAAGTATACACATCTCAACATGCTCGTACAATAATTAAACACATAGTCACAAACAAGATACGGCTCTCACCTATTAAGGATTAAAGAGATGGTTGTTTGTCGCCTTCACCTAAACAAACTCAAATCGAGAAATGAAGACTGGATATGGAAAACCCACGCCGAAATGAAGTCGCTGCCGGACTTAACAACCGTTGACTGCGCCGGTGACCGGAGTTCACCACCACCGGAAAATGAGCCGAAGTCACCATTCGACTCTCCTTTGTGCCTACAACACCATTTTGGAGCATAATCATTAAAAAGGTGGTCGAAAAACCTCCATCCAAGAAGACCCACTTTGAAGCCGCCACTTGACGCTGGCGTCGTCACTTTTCCGGCCATAATTTCCGATGAAAAATGGTACCAATGGAAAGCTCTCGTCGAGGAGATGAATTTGGACTACTTATTCGCTCGATTTGGTTAAGAAATAAAGAAGTTATTAACAAAATAAGGAAGGGGGTTTTGTGTGTGTAGAAACATGTTTTAATGTGTGTAAATGGTGGAAGATGAATAATGAGAGAAATGGGCTGACTCTTCATATGTAATGGGTGTTTTGCATTTAACACCCTCAAAAAGTGGATAGTCACTTTTTAGTTCTCAAGGTCTTTGGGCAATTCAACAAGTCCCCTTTTTATTTTATTTTTGCATTTCAATCCTTAAAATAACACAAATGTGAGCTATTAATAATGCATAAATTTGCACACCAATAATAATTCAAGTGTATTAATTTGAATAACTTAATTCAACCTAAATTTAAAATTATAGAAAAGAAAATTCATAAATGAGTTTTCGGGATTTTACACTAGACCAGGGATATGAATATCTATACGATCATTTTGTGATCCGTGTAATGAAACATCTGAGTATCAGTTATTTCTAACACTCTTATTTGGTTAAGGGAAGTAACTCGATTTATTTGATAGGATGGGATTCAATGCATCTCAAGTTAACCCCTTGAATTTCCATGTGGAAATTTTGTTAACATTAAATGCATATTTTGTGAACCTTCAATAATAGTAATCTCCAACATCTAAAAGCTAGGGTCAGATGATGATTTGACCTAAGCTACCTTAGACGATGTGAACAAATAGTTGAGTTTTTCTTAACTTTATTTCTAATGTGTTTAGAAACATGATTACGAAAGAAAATATGGGCCTGTTTGTTTGGCGTTTGGAAAAGTAGTTTGGGAGAGTAGTGGAGGTTTGTGAAATAATCTCGATTTGCGTAATGTTGTTTGTTTGAGTTTTGAGATAGTGGTTTGAGAAATAAAGTAAGTGTAGGTTTTTTTGGAAGAGTTGGGTTGTAGGTGTAAGATGTGTAAGACTTTATGTCAAATCATGTTTGTTATGTGAGATAAATTGTGTAAGAGATATGTTACTTTATGTCAAATCAAAGTAGAGTTTGTATAGGTTTTGTTTAGAGATAAGAAAATTATTGTTTGTTTGGCTTTTGAGAGAGTAGTTTGAGAAAACTAATGGATGAAAAATTTATTTCAAAAAATAGAAAATATGTTTGTTTGGCATTTCCCAAACACGAAAAAATTTTGGGAAACGCCAAACAAACAGGCCCTATATCTTTGGTGGATATATAATGTCTAATGGTTTATGTTCTTGAATGAACAATGAGATGGAAGTAAAATTCTTATTAAATCAAAAAATACAATCTTTCGAAAGATGTATTTACTAGATAAACTGAACTTTGTGTATTTGAACGTGTTAGTGTAAACCGGTTCAAGGGGTAATTAGTTATTCATTTGACTTATCACTTGGAAGTGATTATCCAAAATTGCTTCTTTTGAGTGGGAGCAATTTATGTTCTACTGGATCCATTCAAATGAAGGGACTACGCCTGAACCGTAACTTATTTCAAATACTGAAAGATGTTATTCTATCTCATGGGTGAGATACGTTAGACAAATGGAAGGAAGACTTAGTACCCGCCTATGATTTAAACTGATTTTTGTATTGGTTAATTTTCAAAAAGGCACATGGTTTCTTACCTGTATCTTACTTTAGTCAAAATTTAGATATGGAAGTATTCCAAATGAATAAAAGACTATTAATCTGAAAAGTTGAGATACCAAAGTTCTCGAACTTGAAATCTTTGAGCTTTAAGATTATCTTAGGCAATAAGGGATTGTTTGAACAATCACGACGGTTTTCATCTTGATGGATGAACAACATTTGTCTTTTGTCTTAAGTTATTATTAGGAATACTGGATTCCATTTCTTAATGTTTGAGTTACCCTATTTGTTGGGATAACCTTGAGTATAAAAGGACCGTTTTGAAAATGGTCGTCCTTAATTATTTATGAATGAATTGAGGACTCGTAGGTAGAAAATTTGGTGAAATTCATTGAATTTTTATAAGTGGACAACCGATGATGTACCAAGTCTTCGTCCCTTGACGTGGACCACCACATACGCTTAAAATATATATATAATATCGACATGACCAAGAATAGAGGTACAGCGTCGGCATGTCACGTAAAAATAGTCGATAAGTGTGTCGATGGCCGACGTCCTTAGAAGTTTCACATCACAACGCCACCGGGTCAAGTCGAATAAACCATACCCGTATCCGAGTCCATACGTCTCATCACAATCCGACCCGGTAGTTGGATTGTGAAAACTATAAATACCCCTCTTTAATGAGATTAGAAGGGGGGGCGATAATCAAAACATACAATATAAAACCACATCTCTCATCCTCAAGACCAACTTAACCATCGGAGGGTTATCACCGGGTCACCACTGGTACTAACCCAACGTAGTTATCTTTGATTTCAGGTTAAGATCCCGAAACTTTAGAGGAAGGACTTGATTGACCTACTGCTCCTCGTATTGATAAGTCACGTTTAATCTTGACACCTGGACAATAAACAATTAATATACGGAAAACAGACTCATCAATTGGCGCCGTCTGTGGGAAATCTAGCCACGAATCGAAGGAAGATGACTACTAGATCGAAGGCCGCACTCGCGCGTGATCGAGAGGATAACAGAGAGCAGAATGGCGAAGGGCAAGGGGATAATATCGCTCGAAGAAACCCGATCCCATCTCCCATCGAAGAGACGGGACCATCAAGGCTGGCAGCTCCAGCCGTCTTCCAGCTCACTAAGGAAGACCTGAAAACCTTCTTGGACGAAGCCAGAAGAGAGTGGGCTGCCGAGATAGGGAAAGAGGGGCTACATATGCCTCGAGAACTCCCGCCAACAGCAATGCCGGGATTAGGAGTGAGAAGAGATGCAAACGAGGCCATCAGTAGGGCTCGAGAAGGTCTCGAAAGACAAGTGGAAAGGGACGACTTGGGGGAGGACTCAGTAAGAGAAGTCAATAAACTGGCTTCTGAGGTTAGATCACTCCACCAAAAATTGGATCGACACGAGAAGAAAAATGAAATACCTATTTCAAACTCCCGTCTGAGGAAGTCTCCTTTTTGTGACGAGATCTTCTTCGAGAGGTTGCCATTGGATAAAAGGTTGCCAACCCAATTACCAAGATACTTTGGCACGGAAGATCCCGAAGAACATTTAGCCTCGTTCAATTTACAAATGCAGTTGCACGGAATCTCTGATAACGTCGCGGCAAAAGCTTTCTCCACAACACTTGCTGGTATGGCCCAATCCTGGTTTGGTAGATTGGAGGAGAAATCGATCTTTGATTTCGATCAATTATGTGACAAGTTTATGAGCCAGTTTGGGAGTAAGAAAGCAGTGAGACCTCCGGCGAACCATTTGTACTCAATAATACATTCACCTGGGGAATCATTTAGAACCTTCATGGGAAGATTCAATAATGAGTTATTAAAAGTCGAAATGCCCAGGGTCGACTTCCTAATAACCGTCCTCTTCCAAAGTACGTTGAATCGGGGTTTTGCCAATGCAATCGTAAGGGAAAATCCTTCGACATATGAAAAGCTGATGGAAATGGCCAACCAATATATGGTCGAGGAGGAGATGACCAAATTAAGGGGAACGTTTTTCGGCTTGAGCAAAGTGGAGGAAAGGGAACCTTTAACCGACAGGGCCCCAATCGACAGGTATGTCGAAAGGAGGAACAAAAGGGAATTTCGCGAAGAAGAAAGAAATTCCGACCCAAGAAGGCAAAACAAGGGGAGATCGCCTCGGAGATATAACGAAAACTTTACGCCACTGAGGAGACCCAGAACCGAGATCTTATTTGCAATACAAGACAAGAACCTCTTAAGACGACCTCCCCAGCAGAGGGAACCCCCAAACTCGAAAAGATATTGCAGATTTCACAGACAAAGAGGTCATGATACCGAAGATTGTTATCAATTAAAGGAAGAAATCGAGAGACTAATTGCAGAAGGACATTTAACGGGATATGTTAAAATCGAAAAAGGTGGCCGAGCAGGGCCTAGGACAAGAAGTGATCGGTCTCCGTCAAAATCCCCAGGAAGGAAGGATCCACAAATAGGTAATCGAGATAACCAGCCAAGGAGGGCTCAACCGGGAACAATCGTCAACATGATCTCAGGAGGACCTGCGGGGGGAGACAGCAAGAACTCTAGAAGACTAGTATCTAGAGCTCTTGAGGAAAGAAGGAGAAGCAATCGAAAAGAAGTCTTCTCGATAAAATCTTCATCCCCAAATAAATTCATCGGGTTTGACGACTCAGACCTGCTTCAAGGATATGTACCCTACGATGAAAGTGACGTGCCCGACTGTCCAATGGTAATAACAGCCCAAATAGCCAGCGCAACGGTCAAACGGATACTGATTGATTCGGGTAGCTCAGCTAATATCCTTTTCCTGGATGCATTAAAAAGAATGGACCTCGGACACACGCCACTTGAGCCCATAGCTACGCCCCTAGTCGGGTTTGGAGGAGCGCAAGTCGTACCCTTAGGAACTTTATCTATGTCACTAATGCTGGGCGACGGGGATGATTCTAAAATCAGAATGGTAAAGTTCCTAGTCGTCGATGCTCAGTGCGCCTATAATGTGATATTAGGAAGACCAGCTCTGAACAGCTTTCAAGCGATTATTTCGACGTATCATCAAAAGCTAAAATTCCCAACCTCCAAAGGAGTGGGCGAAGTACGGGGAAATCTGAAAGAAGCTTGGGATTGTTATACAGTGGCTCTCGACAAACGTGTAAGGGAAGTACAACTCCCTTTCTCGACGGCCAAGAAACCCCATAAAGAGAGCCAGTACCAACCAGTCACCCCGATCCTCGTGGATTGTGTAATCAACGAAGATTCGACTAAGAAATCGAAGGAAAAACAGGAGGAGTTGAACGCTAGAAAAAGGAAGTTTGAAAAAATAGAACCTTCAGAAGGTCACAAAACTATCGAATTGATCCCCGGTGAGTCGTCAAAAACGACAAGAGTGGGAAACCAACTCTCTGAAGGATTGGAAACCCAACTGATCGAGTTCCTCAGACAGAATGTCGATGTTTTTGCATGGTCAACCACCGACTTGCAAGGAATCGACCCCAAAGTCATTGTACATAGGCTAAACATTGACCCAGCTGCAAGACCTGCGAGGCAGAAGAAAAGAAACTTTAGGCCTGAGAGGAACAGGATAATTAAGGAGGAAGTTAAAAAACTCCTCGATGCGGATTACATAGCTGAAGTACAATTCACGGAGTGGCTTTGCAACGTAGTTCTGGTTTCCAAGGGTGAAGGGAAATGGAGAATGTGCAACGACTTCACAGATTTAAACAAGTTGTGTCCCCGAGATCCCTACCCACTACCGAGAATCGATTCCCTAGTCGACTCGACAGCGGGATGTGCGATTCTTAGTATGATGGACGCCTTCCAAGGTTTTTATCAAATTTTCATGGCCCTCGAAGACCAGGAGAAAACCGCGTTCATCACGGAATTTGGCGTCTACTTCTTCAAGGTGATGCCCTTTGGGCTAAGGAACGCAGGAGCTACTTACCAACGCCTGGTCAACAAGATGTTTGAAACACTTCTTGGAAAATCCATGGAGGTCTATGTCGACGATATGCTGGTCAAAAGCCTTGACGAGAAAGATCACCTGGAACACATCAGACAGGCTTTCGACATCATGAGGAAATACGGAATGAAACTAAATCCCGCGAAGTGTACTTTCGGAGTCAGATCGGGAAAGTTCCTAGGGTACTTGGTAAACGAGAGGGGAATAGAAGCCAACCCAGAGAAGATCCAAGCAATTTTAGACCTCAGAGCTCCGCGCAACTTGAATGAGGTGCAGAAACTCGTCGGGAAAATTACAGCTCTAAATAGATTCATATCCCGATCCGCAGACAAAAGCCTCCCGTTCTTCAAAATCATGAGAAATGCTAAAAAATTCGAATGGTCGAAGGATTGTGACCAAGCCTTCGAACAACTCAAAGCATACTTAATATCATCACCTCTCTTAGCCAAACCTCAAGAAGGCGAAAGTTTATACCTATACATAGCTGTTTCCGAACAAGCAATCAGCTCGGTCTTGGTCAGATTGGAGGCAAAAATTAGTCATCCAATATACTACGTAAGCAGGGTTCTACAAGGACCAGAGAAAAACTACGCCGAGATAGAGAAATTCGCTCTAGCCATCATAACAACGGCCAGAAAGCTGCGTCCTTATTTTCAATCACACAAAATCGTTATCCTCACCAATCAACCACTGAGACAAACCCTTTCTAAACCGAACGCCTCTGGAAGACTGATCAAATGGGCAGTGGAGTTAGGTGAATATGACATCGACTATATGCCGAGAACTTCCATTAAAGCACAAATCTTGGCCGATTTCGTACTAGAAAACACACAGCTGGAAGAACCGAAAATAGAATTATGGACGATGCACGTCGATGGATCTTCGACATCGACAGGAGGAGGCGTGGGAGTATTTTTCCGAGGACCAATGGAAGAGGAGTTGGAATTCGCTCTGAAATTAGACTTTCAAGTCTCAAATAATGAGGCGGAGTACGAGGCGCTACTGGCAGGTCTCAAAATGGCTAAAGAAGCAGGAATACAAGATCTGATTGCATTTACTGACTCCCAGCTAAAGAGCACCTCGGTACGTTACTCTTAACAACGAATTATATCGTCGATCTGTATCGGGAGTTCTGCTTAGGTGCATCTCAACGCCGCAGACGTTGAAAGTACTCGAGGAGGTTCATGGGGGTTCCTGTGGAAGCCATTCGGGCGGAAGATAATTGGCTGTCAGGGTATCTGGCCTGGGATACTATTGGCCAACTTTGACTAAAGACGCTAATGATTATGCAAAGTGTTGCGCTCGATGTCAATATCATGCGAATATGCCTCATCAACCGACTCAGAAAATGGAATCAATCTCCATTGCTTGGCCCTTTGATCAGTGGGGCGTCGATTTAGTCGGACCACTTCCGACTGCCAGAGGACAGAAGCAATTTCTCCTTGTAGCAGTTGAGTATTTCAGCAAGTGGATTGAGGTGGTACCATTACAGAAAATTACTCAAACACAAATCATCAACTTCTACTGGTCGATAATTTGTAGGTTTGGTCTACCAAGGATTATCATCTCAGATAATGGTGGTCAATTCGTCGGTAGAAGAGTAACGGATTGGTGTGCGAAACATAGAATTACACAACGCTTTACTTCTGTCGGATGTCCTCAAACGAACGGCCAAACAGAGGTCACCAACAGAGAGATCGTCCGACTCCTGAAAAAGAGATTAACGGAGGCCAGTGGAGCTTGGTTGGACGAATTACCTTGGGTAATATGGGCAAATAGAACTAAGGAAAAGACAGCGACAGGAGAAACACCCTTTAGTCTAGTCTACGGATCAGAAGCAGTTGCTCCGGCAGAGCTCGAGATTCCTTCACCCCGAGTTCAGCTTTATGACGAAATGGAAAATATGGAGAAACGAAACTACGAACTCGACCAATCGGAAGCCAGACGTGAAAGGGCCTCGGCGAGAATTCAAGCCTATAAATCTACGATGGCGAAAGCATATGATAAAAATGTCAGGCTCAAATTCTTTCAGGTAGGAGACTACGTACTTAAAAGAGTCGATGTGTCAAAAAACAAGGGAAAACTCGATGCTAATTGGGAAGGACCTTTTAAAGTAATCGAGATAGGAAAGAAAGGAGCATATCGATTATCCACCATGGACGGAAAGCCGGTAGATCGAACCTGGAACGGAAGAAATCTTAGAAAGTTTTACGCCTGAAGCTCTCGTTCTATTGTCGCATTTAAAATTCTCATTTTGTTTGATAACTCGATGATCGTGTGAATATCTTCTGATTTTTGTATTTAATATGAAGAAGCATCGAGATGCAAGCTATTAATAAGCTTAAGTAAATTCCAAATTCCTCGACAGCTGGAGAAGCATCGAGATGCAAGCTATTCATAAGCTTAAGAAAATTCAAATTCCTCGACAGCTGAAGAAGCATCGAGATGCAAGCTATTAATAAGCTTAAGTAAATTCCAAGTTCCTCGACAGCTGAAGAAGCATCGAGATGCAAGCTATTCATAAGCTTAAGAAAATTCAAATTCCTCGACAGCTGAAGAAGCATCGAGATGCAAGCTATTAATAAGCTTAAGTAAATTCCAAATTCCTCGACAGCTGAAGAAGCATCGAGATGCAAGCTATTAATAAGCTTAAGTAAATTCCAAATTCCTCGACAGCTGAAGAAGCATCGAGATGCAAGCTATTTATAAGCTTAAGAAAATTCAAACTCCTCAAGAAGATAGACGATAAAGAGTAATTGCTAAATAATGTTTAAAAAGAAAAATTTTATTTCTCACAAGGAAATATAATTATTACAAAATCATCGACATCCTATTACAATGATTAGTCTATTGAGATCCTATTACATTCTTACTACCTCAACTATTGGAAACCTCGGTGGTATTCCGACCTTGAAGATCTCGACGTCGAGTTAATTAAGGCCTCTTTTTCAAGGTGTAATGTGAATACTTTGTTGTACACCTTGATTTAGAGGCCCCAAACAAACGTCCTCGAGTCTTCATGCCTTCCAGGGCCAGGGGTTTTTAATGGCGGCAGCTCGCTTCTTGATAGTATCCATCATCTCTATCAGAGGGAACGATATGAGATGAGGATGAACCATTGTGCATCGAGCTGGAGGAGTCGCACGTCGACTGTTTGCGCTTTAATTCCTCCGCCCTTTTCTCGGCCGCCACCAACTTGTTTCTCCCTCCTGACTCAGCGATTTCGGCGACAACTCGGAAGTCCTACGTCCAGATGTATGGAGACGAGTTTCTGAACGACGAATTTCCGAGAAGTACCGACATTGACCCCTCCTTTGTTACCGATCCCACCCAATCGAAAGGAGAGGCCATCGCAACGGGGAACCCCTTTTACCGATACCACCCAATCCAAAACGAATAACGGCACTTTCTCCATAAAGGGCGTCGAGATGATCGAGGAGGTGCGAAGATAAAAAGAGCCCTCCTCATTAATTTGATGATGACATGGTAGGAAAGAACATATATGGGGAAATCCATAGGAGGATACATGTTTGGATGTTTTGATATGAGTACCCTCAACCTTATATAGGCCTGGACCATATAATCCAACGGTTCATCAAAACACACGTCCAACGGCTCAGATCATACCCATTAAATGCGATGACCGTCCCAATGCCTAAAAAATCGCGCTGACCAAATCTAACGGTCTGCAAATGTCGCAAGCAATGGCTCAGATGGAACCCTGAAAATAAGGCGACCGTTCCACTCCTTAACAAGTCATGTCGATTAGATGGCAGTGCGTAAACACCACTACAACAAAAACAAACTAATGCGTCGACCTGAAATGGTTAACATGTCTGAAATGGTTAAACATGTTAAAGCTGGAATGAGAACACGACCCTACAGCAGAATCGACTATCACTGGCGCAAAGTCGACATAAAAAGAAAATTCGAACAACGACGATACACGTCGATCCGATAACAATTTCCAATTTCTCCCATACCAAATTATACGTAGCGGAATCGTGATTGATCACAAATAACTCCAAGATCAACAATGTTAAAAGGCTAAACAGAGACATATTACGGCAACCCTCCTTTGTGTAAAAGATAAACTTAAGGCACCCATATATATAGGAAACTCGAACTCAATCCAACGGTCCAGAAACAATAGACTACCTCGAGATCCACAATTCATTTAAATTTTGAAGTGTCAGAGGAGGGACCCCCTTAATTTTTCGTTAACGCAAGAATTTAAATAACTATAGAACAAGACGTCGATCAAATGAATTACGTCTTTTGCATACAAGTCAGGATATCCGATGAAACAAATCGATTCATTACATTAAAAAGAAATTACAAGGGATCGCCAGCCAGACGAGAATCGATTACAAAAAGCTAACCTATCTAAACTGCAAAATAGTCAGACTAGGTCAGCCGGCCAAAATTCGAGACGTCAATTCTTAGAAGGACCAAACTGGCCTTCGTGCAAAAGTAGATCTATGTGAGAAGAGGACTTGGACTTATCTCCAACCTCCTGCTGAATCACAGCCGCCTCACGAACCTTCTCGGCCTGGAGATCGAGAAGAAATCCAAACTCATGATCCTCGGGTCTCTCTGAGAGATCTTCCTCATCGGCTGGTCCTTCCTCGATTGGAATACCCTTCTCGTCCAAATAGGGACTCAGCCGAGCAGCATCAAAAGTATCATTGAGAAAACCAAAGGCCTCGCACTGTTTCCAGCCTTTCACAAACATACTGTGGAGCTCACCCCCTGACTGGCGATCGACGAGCTCCTGAAAAACGATACTGTTGAAAAACTCGAGGACAATCTCCTTCCTTTCGACAGGAGAAACGTCTCGACGGAGGGCCAACGCCTCTCGCTGGCCTCTCTCAAAACTTTCTGCAGCCTTTTGCTCAACTTGAGCGTCGAAACTCTCCTTCAGAAGTGCTAACTCGGCTTCGAGTGCAGCGATCTTCTCCACTTTCTTCGACATCTCTGCCTCGACAGATGAGGCTCTCTGTTCATATTCAACGGATTTCTTATGAACCTCCTTGAGCTCTTTCTCCTTCTCTTTTCCAAGGGCGCGGTACTTATCGGCCCGTTTACGGGATGACTCGACCCGATAACCGGCTTGAAACAATACTTGGTTGAGCTACGCACGAAAGATAAATGGAATTCAAATAACAAAAACTTTATATATGATTAAGAAAAAGTAAATGAACATACCCCAAGCAGGCAGCCAGATCCCATCCTTATAAGCTCGCTCATATCCATTGGGCCCATGGCGGCTTGATCGAGAACGGATATGGTCGAACAAAATTTGTCCCACACGTCGGGACTACAGGGAGAACTTAACAAGGCAGGATTCAGCATGGAAGTATTAGGGGCCTGTCCCCCAGTGCGTTGCTTCATCTTCTCGATAATCGACTCGAGAGATTCCTTCGCCACAATTTTGGGGCACCCTGGAGAAGCAGTATCCTCACTGGTTTTGACCCTCTTTGAAGCTGGCTCCTCACTTCGTGAGCCATCGACGGTCTTTACCTTTTTCCCCTTATCAAGCGGTTCAGATTTATCCTGATGCTTCGATACCAGGGGCGGGGGCTGAGTAGTCGATGTCGCAGGCCCCGTCGACTTCGGTAAAGGAGCTTTCGAGGGTGCGTTAGGAGGAGGAGCGGGGGCGTTACCCAATTTAGCAGCCTTGGCCATGGATAATAGCGCTCGACTCATGGTAGCTTGTACGACAGATTCTGCATGCAACGAAATCAGTTAGCAAACAACAAAAATATTCACAATCATAATACAAACCAAGTATAGTAACTACCTAGAGAAGGACTGTCGATAGATAAAGGAGCTATCGACATCCCTCCCAAACTCAAGATCGGCTCCCGCAGAAGCAAGTTCGTATCGTATGTCGATTCCGACAATTGCGATGGAAAGTCGGGTCCCCATGAAGGCTCGGGCACACCCTTTAGCAGAATGGGACCCGACCTCCATTCGCGTGTCGTCCTCCATACGTAATTCTCGGGAGCACGAATGAAAATAAACTTGGTTTTCCAACCCTTCCCATGAGATGATTTTAAATCCCCAAGAAATCTAACATTGGGTTTCGATTTTACGAAATAAAAACCCTCATTCGACTTAGGGGACTCGCTCACTCTAAAAAGAGCACAAAAATTTGCAAAAGAAGCCGGTTGACCCACTGATTTCATTATGAGACAAAAACCTATAATATAACCTATGGCATTAGGAACTAACGATATCGACAAACTCATCAGGTAATGGAAAAAGAAGACCATTCTCCAAGGCATCGATATGAAAGGTCCGACATCCGACTGGCGGATCATTCATCCTATGGTCGGGCGTAGGGAGAAGGACGGACCATCCTGACGGAAATTGGTATTTAGCCAGAATGGACTCTGTCGATATACGCTGTCGACTAGCTGTTATGGTACTAAAGTGATCTGTAGTACGGTGTGTGTCCTTCGCAGATTGCGATCGACCACCCTTAGACCCAGCGGCTACTACATCTATCAACTCGGCAGAGAGGGGGCTGTGCAGTCTACCCTCGAACGTAATTTCAAAATGTGACATGATAGACTCAAACGACATACCCTCTCCCTCCCCAACCGACTCATCTCCGACAGATACAGATCGACTAGCCATAGAATAAAGAGAGAAGAAATACCTAAATAGCTTTTCGACAGGAAACTTGCTTACAACCACTCGCTTCTAGCTCCGACAACCTGGCTCCGACAAGTAAAATTTAAACTTTCTATTGATGGAATGAACAGTACAAAGATGTACGCCTATTTATAAGAAATCCAAAACATCAAAGCGCGCGAAACTACTTGGTCACGCATTCAAACAAACGCATTCATTGGTTGGCAATTGGAACAATCGCGATGCTTGGGGGGAAGGCCCATACAAGCGGCCCAAAGAGCCCAATTCATCAAGACAGGAAATACGAGAAACCTATCTTCGTTAAAACTTTTAACAAAAAACTACAAAGACCCTAGCTAGTTGCAAAACCTACAGTCGACTAAAATCTATCTATTCTCGGGAGGGCGCGACGGTATCAAACTACCAAACTCGTGGCCTCGCGCTGTTGCTTCCTCCTCATCCTCCCCCTCGAGGGTCTCGACCTAGCATTCTTCATCCCAAAACGGGTTGACGGCATTACGATCGAAGTCCGGGGTCAGAAAACCTTTATATGCGCACTGACTGATTGCTTTATCGAACATCTTCAAGAGCTCGACACCCATCTTAGCATCGGACAAATACTCGTACACGGGGGACTCGAGAAACTCCTTAGCAATAGCCAACCTCTGATCTGCGGAAATGATTTCTTCCTGGCGATACTCGCTGGCCCTCATTCTATCTCTCTCCATCGACAAAAGACTCAGTTGCTTGACGGCCTCGTCAAGCTCCTCCTCCTTGGCCCGAAGGGATTCTTCCGCCTTTTTCTTTTGTTCGACCAGCTGCTCGTCTTTCGCGCAAAGGAATTGTAGCATCTGCATGATAACATCAAGTGTATTAATATAAGCAGAATATAGAAAACAAGAGCAATCTAAAAATTATAGGGATCACGTACGCCGACACCAAGACGCCCGGCGGTATGCACGTTCTGTTGAACTGACTTCTTCATTAACAGCGCCTGGTCGCTTTTGAAGATGCCATGTATAAATGCTTCAAACGCCGAATTATAAGACTCAGAATAGAGCACCGACGTATCAGGCCCTAAACCACCAGGATGTGTCAATTTCGACGCCATCCAATCAGACAAACTCCAATTGAATAATGGTCGTTCCTCATCCGAAATCCTACCGCTCCCTTGATCCGCAGTACCGGCAGCTCCCTCGGTATCATCATCCTCTTCAACTCGCGGTCTTTTTCCACGTCGACGCTCCTCGCGAGTTATGATCCTCCCAGATTCTACGGTTTGCCCGACATTACTGGTAGCTCTCGGTATCGCCGCGGGCCCCCTTGATGTCGAAGCACGACTCCAAAACGCTTCATTTTTTCGTTGCAAGTCGTGTAGTTCTTTCCCCTTCGGCACAACCATGGCCCCACGGAGTACCTCCTCCTTGTTAGGATCTTCGGGGTCCCCAACCTTCCTACGCGACGACGTTAACCCACAAGCACGGAGCCGTGGTTCCTCGACAAGCTTCTGTACGTCGAGGTTGTATCGTCGGAGATTCTCGACGAATCCCTCGTGCCAGGAAGGCTTCGGAACGTTTTTTGGGTTAATTGCGCCAACCCGCCATGGACAATTGACGTTCCATTTGTAACCCTTCGGGGGATATACGTAAATATATCTCGATTTCCACCCTTTGCCGTGGGAACTTTTGGTCGAACATAGGAATCGATTGTTGTTTCCCCGTGACTTGACTTGGTAGAAACCCTCGTTCGACTTCGGAGACTCGGTAACCTTGAATAGGGCCCAGAAGTTACCAAACGAAGCAGCTTGATCGAGTACCTTCATAACCACGCAGAAGGCGATAATAGTCGACATGCCATTTGGCAATATCTGAGTAGGGCGAACACCTAACGCATTTATGATCCCAGCCACCTCTGGGGGAATCGGGAACCCAAATCCACCCTGCAAACTTGCCTCGTGAATCGCCATTCCAGGCCGAGGAGGATTATGCATCCTTTGGTTGGAACTTGGGGTGCATATCGTCCAGCCAGCGGGAATCGAGAATGCCTCGCTCATCTCGGCTAGGGTACGCCTGTAATCCCCAGCCACAAACTCGTGATACATAGTCTCGGTAAAAAATCGCCGAGACCCACAGGCCCCTTCAGCATCATTGGACCCCTCTTGAGACTCCACAAAATCTAATACATTTTGTAGAGCATTTCTGTCGATGTCATCGAAATCCCCCTCCGTACTACTCGACGACATTTTTTCTTTTTCTCACGCAGTATAAATAAATTGAACGAGTACTGTTCCGAGTATGCGAAACCTTTTTACTGCAAAGTAATTCCGCTATACATTCGTGGGACCTATATATAGGACCACTTATTAACCGCACGGGCAAATTGCACATTGCCCCCTGAAGAATTGTGACGATTCACATCCAGTACAATTTTTGAATTACATCCTCAGAAAAGGCGCGCTAAAACTTCATGACTTCGCGCCACACTTGAACTCATGAACTTGGGGGACCACCATATACCTAATCTCAGTTTCTCAGTTTCTCGATATACTATGTTTGCCAATCTATAAAATTTTTCCTAAATATAAACTTCATGACTTCGCGCCACACTTGAACTCATGAACTTGGGGGACTCTTGATGTACCAAGTCTTCGTCCCTTGACGTGGACCACCACATACGCTTAAAATATATATATAATATCGACATGACCAAGAATAGAGGTACAGCGTCGGCATGTCACGTAAAAACAGTCGATAAGTGTGTCGATGGCCGACGTCCTTAGAAGTTTCACATCGCAACGCCACCGGGTCAAGTCGAATAAACCACACCCGTATCCGAGTCCATACGTCTCATCACAACCCGACCCGGTAGTTGGATTGTGAAAACTATAAATACCCCTCTTTAATGAGAATAGGTACGCGCAATAATCTAAAGATACAATATAAAACCATATCTCTCATCCTCGACACTAACTTAAGCATCGGAGGGTTATCACCGGGTCACCACCGGTACTAACCCAACGTAGTTATCTTTGATTTCAGGTTAAGATCCCGAAACTTTAGAGGAAGGACTTGATTGACCTACTGCTCCTCGTATTGATAAGTCACGTTTAATCTTGACACCTGGACAATAAACAATTAATATACGAAAAACAGACTCATCAACCGACACTTGAATAATTCTGAATTTCATACCTACTGATACTCTCATAGTAAGAGGTAGAATTATGATTCTTGAAATGTGCATTTTGAGTGAAATGTCTAGGTCACTGATTCCGATCTTGAATCATTAATTGGTTCCAAACCAATTGCCTACACTGATTTATGTTGTGCCATGGATCTGGTCAATAATAATAAGTCAAATCATTTGCATGATTTTTAGAATTTAGTGAAAAGGTTATCGAGAAACCTTTAGTATACTGCAATTGATCCCTTAAGCATTAATGAGACATGTGTATCTATGTGTACAATTGTTGTAAAATTGATGGCACATAAGCAGTATGGATAGTTGTTTGGTCAAGAGGTATTTATTACTTCTTGGGGAAGATAAAGAGCTACCTCCGAGTTGTGTTGACATATTTTTATGTTGTGAAACACTTTCATAGCTTGCAATATGGATATTGTTTTAAAATGACCAAACACTTACACAAAATTGAGAAATTTTGTGGAGATATCATAACAAAGTTAATAGAGAACTTTTTAGTTAGCATCTACGTACAATAGATGGTCGAGCTTCTTGTACTAAGACCATAACTGGAGATTCTTACGTGGGTTGCCTAGCAATCTCTAGAGCTGCGTAGATTTTTTATTTAATTGAACTTGGAAGTTCATAAGATAAAGCCCATAAGTTTTGTGACATTTGAATGCTTGTGTACGTGATTTGGAATTCATACATTCAATGTCCTAAGATATGTCGGACAAGTAGAGATTGGCTCTCTCACACGAGCAATCGCCTCTGATGTTGGGAACGTGCAGAGATGAGATTGTTTTATCCTTGTAAAGAGCGCAAGATAAAACCAGGATCGCCTTAATTATAATCGACTTAAGATTACTTTTGTATATACAAGTAATCGAAGAAGAATGGATTCCCACCATCCATTAAACTTGTCGAGTGGCCAGATGTGAATTTTCTCGAGGTAATCATTAATTGAGGATAAGGAGAAAATTCAGGTAAATTGTAGGTGTACACTTGCACTAAAATATGTACTGTGTTGTTTAAATGACATACACTTCACGAAATGAAGTAAACTAAAGTAGCACGTGTTTCATACCACATGTGCCTTAGTGACCATTGGGAAATGAGTGAAAGATCCCTGCTCACTCATTGTGTGAGGCCCAGAGGTTTATTGCAACCTCAATAGGTACCCTTATGACTTTTGACCGTTTTTGGAGATCTTACTAAGGTGTTGCTACTTTAGCACGTCACTAATAGTATGAATCATACGACGATGCGGTCCGTGTCTAGGAAAGCTGCTGAAGTAAGATCGAAAGATTCAGGTAGGAAATGAAGACTTTATGAAGCTAACACATGCTGCTTGAATTCAAAGCTGGCCAGCCAATATGTCGAACTTGAGAGTTTGAGACATGATTGTGAATACAAGTGAGTTGTGGAGTGAAGTATGCTCTTTTGTTGATTTGAGGGATCAGAGATACTTCGGTTAGTGAAATGGGGTATGGGGTATAGCGAGTCCTGATGTCCTCGTGCTTTGTGATTAAGAGTTGTTCTATATCCTAACAGGTGTAAGACACTTAATGCTCTTACGCTCGCCGGTCAGACGATCCACTTGTCTGTATGAAGTTGATGAGTATGTTGTTGTAGTCACTGTAGACTCGGTTTAGCCCTCATGTGCTAGTGGGAGATGTTGATTTGAGACGGGTGGGTACGCCTATTCGAGCTAACCCGACCCGATCCAATATTTTGAAAAGAGAGATTTAGAGAGAGTGGTTATTTTTAACCACCCCATAAGAGAGTTAACCTCCCTTAGTGGGAGATAAACTCCCCACTTAATTGAAGGGGGGGGGGGGGGAAGCATACGGCTTCCCCAAACATAATCTGAAAATGAGAGAAATCCAAAAGTGGACTTCTCCAATTTGAGAGAAAAATAGAGAAGCTACGGCTTCTCTGTAAATTAATAAGTGCCTTTGGGCACTTCAACTCCCAAGCTCTCTTCTTCTCCTCTTTTCTCCTACGTACACATATATCTAATAAGTATATGTATTCACATGATAAAAGGAGTTACATACATATATATTGTGTATATATTCAGGGAAATATATTTCATATACATATTATCAATTATAATTGGGGCATTTGGATTGTGGATTTATGGCTCATTTCCGTACGTGATTTGCGTCTTGATCGGGAGCACCAAAACATGAGAGCATTGGTGATTCAACCACAGTTAGATCGATAGCAAAGAAGGATTATGTCCGGATCACCCACTTCAAGCAACCGACGATTATCCGATCAGATTCAAGTAAGTAAATTATGGTTGATTCGGATTTAAAACCCAACACTCAGCGGCCGCATACGCAGCTTACACTCAGGGTCGGCCCTGTTAATAATGATCTTCACAATTTTTATTTAATTAACATGCAGTTTTCCTGTTTTGTTATAGCACAAGGAATTGTTCTCTACTTTTATTGAAACAATGTTGTATTCTTGGTAGTAACATCATGCTTTACAACTTTGGCAAAACTTTGAGATTTCTATATATGTTACAGTATCAACAGAATACCAAGTACATAAAACAATTAACATTACATAATTATTATGATTTAAAACTAAAATAAAATTATAATCACTTCGAATTGCTTACTTCTTCATCTAAATTCATTTTCTCTCTGAATGAAAAATCACTTAAACTAATATGAACTTGAGGTTGAGCTTCAACATTGTTTGGTCTAGGATCTTCAATATCTATTTCAATCTCACTATGATTCATGCCAGTTCTCATAGAATCATCCATCTCGATCTCATGGTGACTTGGGTAGACCGATGTGCCCTCACCGCCCCCCCAACCTTCATTGCCAAAACTCGATGCCCGAGGAGATATTTCGTATCCATTTTCAATACTATCATGATTATTTTGTAGGCCACCTAATAGATAAAGCGGTGACATGTTACCGTGCAATGGAGTGCTTGGCCTACTAGAAAACGGGGTCGTGTTGCCTGATTGCCGACCCTGCTGTTTCAATTGCTTCTTGGCCGTGTGGTGCCAACCGCGTAATGCTGACGCGACTTGGTCGCTGAATATGACCGGCTTCATTGTTGAGCCCATCTGGAAACGAAGTGTCAAATCAGTAACTGAAGGTTAAACTCTTTTATTCGGTTGTAAATTATTATTGAGCTAAATGCAAAAATACTCCATGTGTTTTAGCTAACTGGCAAAAAAAACCTTGTGTTCTATTTTATTAACAAGAAACCCCATTTGAAATTCCTTTGTATGTTAATGGGAAGGTTATTGTCATAATTCTGAGTGAACATGGGTTATTGGCAATATTCAAAATTAAGAGGGGAAATTATTGTTAACTTTCAAGCTGAACAGGGGTATTTTCGCATTTTATGGTAGGATGAATAGGGGTGTTTTCGCATTTTATGTTAGGGATGGATCTTTTTGTTAATAAAATTACCACCCGGGGGGGGGGACGTTGCAAATATACATAACACAGGGGATTTTGCCAATGATGCTGTAGGAATATTTTTCATAGATGGAAAAAGGGGGTAACCTGAGTCACTAAGGCATAGAGAGGAAGAGTCACATAGCTGCATAGGAACTGTATTAGGACACTGGAAAAAAAAATACCAAGAATTTGTTAAATGATTTCAAGAAAAGTTAAAAAGTTAATATAATTATGTAAAAAAAAAATTGTGAATAAAATTTACCCCATTACGATACGAATAATAATATCAGCAAGATTCTGATGGTAGCAAGATGGATAACCAAATTCATACTGGAAAAAATAAGACAATGCTTCTGATTAATAATTGGCAATTCTAAAATTATAAAAGAGATTATTTAATTTTTTACAGTTTATTAGATAACTTACCCAACTCCAGGAGAAGAAAGCAAGTTGAAATGCATTCTGCAAACAAGAAATTATAATTTATGGTTAGTTTGCTATTGAATTACACTAATTATGATGCGTACTAAATATTGGGTGATTTACGACAGGACCCCCTGATGTTTAGTCATTTTACAAGGAACCCCTTGACGTTTCAAATATTACAAGAAGACACCCTTTCATTTAGACTCAAAAACATCCCTTATAACTTCAACAAACCTTACCCCTCTTAAGGGGTCCTTGAATTTTTTTTAAATCACAAGTTTTTTTTATTTATTATAGTTACGGTAAATCTTAGGGGGTCCGAATGTAAATGAACCTTAAGTATTTTATCACTACATATATAAAAATTAAAAAAAAAATCGAAAGAGTACCTGGAAAAGAACAAAATGAATCAAGAAAAGGATCATTTTGGGGCTTTTGAACCAGAACAGATCATCACTTGGTTGAACTACTGGTGTACCCTTAATTATATCTCCTCTTTCAAGAATTCTTATTCCCATTTTAGTTATTATAACTTGTAATTTTGCTCCTACCAATAGAGTTATCTGCATAATCGACAAAACTAATGTCAGATTAATTCTTTAATCTTAACAAAAATATATTTAAACTAAAGTTATAACTTATAAAATGGAGTTAATGCGAATTTTCCACATGTGAAATGCATAACATTCAATTTTGCCCCTGTGATTTGGAAAAAGAGCAATTTACCCCCTTCAGTCAGAGAGTGTAACTTACTTGTCGAAATTGGAGTGAATAGCAAATTAACTCCCTGTGTTATTTTAAATAGGCAATTTAACTCCATGTGATAAAAAAAAGGGCAAAATACCTCCCTGTGATATTCTAAATAGGCAATTTAACTCCTTGTGATAAGAAAAATGGCAAGATACCTCCCTGTGTTTTTATAAAAGAAGCACATTGCCTCCCTCTAAATTGCTCATTAATTCATATCACATGGAGTTAAATTGCTCATTATTTTATTTCATAGGTAGGTAAATTGCTCATTATTTCATTTCACAGGGTGTTAAATTGCCTATTTTTATTTCACGGGGAGGTAAATTGCCCATTAGACATATCACAGGGAGTTAACTTGCAAAAAACCCTCGAAATTGAGAGTGGACTTGAAAAGTGTTTGGTAGCAATAGAGGGTAACTTGTCACATTTATCATAACATGGGTAGGGTACAGTGCCACAAATAAAAATTTCAGGGAAACGGTGTGGAACTTTTATAAAATTACAGGGAGATAAAATGTTATTTTTCAAATCACCTGAAAGTAAATTGAATAATATGAATGCCACACATAGAGGTAAATTGTCATTAACTCTTATAAAATGTTAACTCACAACTAAAGGGAAAAATGGTAGCCAAAATTGTGAATGCCATCCTGTTTATAGATAAAGAAAAACAATTCAATTAGTCGATCTAATATTATACTGAAAATGAAGCAATTCTTTTATTAGCAAAATGGGGTTTTTGTTACCGTTTGTGTTGGCCAGAAGAAATAAAACAGCAAAGAGCCACATTATAGGGCTGCACACAATATTTGATGTTAGTTTAGAATATTTGATACAATAATTTTAATAATAATATTAAGTTTTATTTAAGGTGACAGACCTTATCCCAACCACGACTTTGAAATCTCCTTCAAGTGATCTGTTAATATACTTCTGGAAATCGAATGATACATGACTTTGAGGTGTTAAATGTGCCTGGATTTCAATGAATCAAACAGTTAATTTTATTTTTATCTTTGTAATTTTTTTATTTTTATTTTTTGTAACAAAGAGTTTTAATATTTGACTTACTATTATGAAGCCATGTCTAAGAGTGACGTAGTCTACTTTTTCAACTGAAGTGAAAAATTGCCTGAAGAAACATACCTAAAAATGGAAAAACAGATGTTACAATAAGTTTTACCAAAAATGAAGAAGGAAAATAGTGGATAGTGGTAATATTCTCAATTAATTTTTAATCTTACAAGACTAGCTTCAATATTTCTCACTTTTAGTAATAACATTTATTTAGCATTTCTAATCTTATATTCTGGTCTCAAAATAGTGTCTCAATTTTGCACAATAATTTTCGAATTGGACGAAAAAAGGAAGTTTGATGGAGTCAAAAGTGCAAAGCAATTTTAAAACATAGAGACAAAAACCGCAATTTCATAAAGTACGAGACTGAAAGTATGGAGAGTCCAATTATATGAAATTAAAATTGCAACTTTGTAATTATAATTTCTATGTTGTGATCGCTACACTTCACGTACAGTTTGAGAATTAAAAAACTAAAAATATTCAAAAGGAGAAACTTTAAGTAAAAAAGAAAATCGAAAAATCAGAAAAGTTCAAGTAAAATTAAGCATCCTTAAAATCTTACAATCCAGAGTAGAATGGATGACTTGCTCCAAAAATGCAAATGTCTACGGCCAAATGAGGTGTCCCTTGCAAATCTGAACCTCTCTGGGTCTGCGGCCAAATTTGTCATTTTTCAATTAAAATATAAACTTCAAAAAAAAAAAAAAAAATGAGTTAATGACAATTTACCTGACATATTTAAACTTTACAAAAATATAAATTTATAAAACTATCACTCTTTTATGTGGCACTTTACCCTCTTGTATTATGATAAATGTGGCAATTTACCTGATTGTGTTATAATAAATGTTGCACTTTACTCCCCTATGTTACAAAAATATTTTGCATGCCCACTCTCAATTTCGGCTAGTGAGTTACACATTCCGGATGAAGGAGGTAAATTGTTCCTTTAAAATTTTCAAAGAGGGAAAAAATGCTTCATTTCAAATTACATAGAAGTAAATTGAACATTATATAATTACCTCATTAAAATCAATATTATTAAAACCAGATCGGACAGGCCGTACCGGCTGGTTTGACCACGAACCGGAGACCTGTCCGGTCTGAACACACCCTTAAAACCGGTGGCTCCAAAATCCAATTCGAACCGGTTTGAACCGGCCCAGAACCGCCTAATCGATGGGCCGATTTGGACTGCGGTTCTTGATTATTTTTTAATTTCCTTAATGATAAAAATATTTTTAACAAAATTTGTAGAAGGAGGGAGACCTCTTCGAATAAGTAAGGGATCAAAGCCACTTGGACTACGCCAATTTTTTTTGTAACTTTTAGAATACAAATTGATAAATACAGATTTTTTGTAACCTAATTTATTTATAGATTAGTTTATGATAATTAACTTTAAACTAACATCTTACACATTATCAATGGAAATAATAGTTTTTAGTTTAAGAACGCAACGTTTTTTTTTTTTTTTTGCTTTGAACATATATATCTTGAATATCAAATGATTTTTTGTTACTTCTTTTTTCCAACTATATATTTAGGATAAATAGTTACAAGATTTGAAAGCCACGTCGATATATTATGCAAATTTGATTTTGTATATTTGACTTTAAAATTAATATATGCATAATCATATTCTAAAATTATTAATCTTTTAGGTTGTTATATTTTTAACTTACACTTATATATTTTTAAATAAATATAATCATTATATACTTATATGGACTTATTATTTAGTATAATATTTACATTACCGATATGATAAACATAAGTTAGATAAATATTATTTCATATAATTTTATTTTAAATATATCTAATTTTTTCATATTTTAATCAATTGTAGGATATTGTTTAAATTTTTATGTACATAACATATATTTTACAACTAATATTATATTAATTATATCATTATGACGGCATACCGGTTCAACCAGTAACCCGATCAATCCAATCAGTAAAACCAATGGTCAGTCGGCTCACCGATTCCTTATCCGGTCCGCTTCTGAAAATATTGCTTAAAATATAGTAGTATTCTCATTTTGTTGGAAAAAATAATTGAAATATATACTCTATAGAAATAGGCAATAAACGAAGGTATACTATTTGATTAACAAAGTGGGTCCAATTTTAACTCAATAAGTCCAATTTTGTTGAATTTGACCATTTCCTTTACAAGAATACAAGATAACAAAATTAGACAAATAGATTCAAGAAATACGTATATCATAATCACGGCTGCTTTATTTAAATTCTTATAGTCAATATGAATTAAATATTTGATTGATCAGTTTCATAACAATAAATATGTCAATTTAAATCTTGATCAATTAGATCATAATATTAGCGAAAATCCCCTCCGATTTTGTGAATATATATGTGACGAACAAACTAATAATAATAAAATATTAAAATTTGTATACCCATATTATAATTCATTTCAAACTAACCATTGTAATACTGGTACTGTATTGTCTTGGTTTCTTTCTCCCATGACTTCCATTTCCTCATCTGCAATAACATCAACCATTTTTCCAGCTTAATTGAACTTAATTAGAGAATTATTAAATAAAATAAATTGCGCTACTTTTCCTTAATTAATTATTTACCTTTAGCCTGCCCAAGCCCAAAGTTACAAGGCAATAAAGTATATGAGAAATTGCCAATACAAAAATAAAAATATGGAGCTGGTGTATCCCATATGCAGAAACAAATTGGACCCCCCGTCCCTATATAAAAACAAATTTAAACACATTTACATTAGAAATTTTAATCTATAACTAAAAACAATTCAAAAAATAACTGAAATTATTTATGGTTTAATTAATTTAATTACCCTTGATGCACATCGATCTCTGTATCGTGGATTTTGATATCCAGAATCTTCTACGTAATTACAAGGATGCCACGATTGTCCAATATTTCTGGGAATACAAATTTCTACAAGTCGTTGTTGCCCGACTACTAGTAGTAATGATAAGAATCCAAGTAGCATAAGCTCTTCAAATTTCCAAAAAAAAAAAAAAAAGTATTAGAATAAAATAATTCAAATATTTAATTATGAGAAAACACTACTAATGGTTTTTTTTTTATCATTAATTTTTTACAGAGTGGTCCCTCTTGTATTTTTTTTCCCCACGTTATCCCCCTATGAATTATTTGTTACTTGGGTCATTTTCAGGTGGTTTAAGGTGAACTAAATTGCCAAAATAGTTTTATGAGAGATTAAATTGATAAAAAAAACAGTTTTATGAGGGACTAAATTGATACAAGACAATTTTATGAGGAACTAAAGTGTAACATTATAAGTAAAAGATCCCTTGTAAATGACCAAAGTGAAACAAATAATTCATAGTGGGGACTAACGTGGGAAAAAAAAAACATAAGAAGAACCATTTTGTAAAAATGTAATGATAAGGAGGACAATTATTACTCGTGTTTACCCATTAATAGCATACATGTACAATTATAGTATATAGTGACAAGCCCAAAAAGAATTAACTAGTCATATAAGTACATACCTGCTTTTATCTTATCAAGCGCTTCATATAAAGATGACTTTTTTTTCTTCTGTAACCACTGAAATTAATTGAACCATACAATATTATATTTATCAGCTTAAATTTTCAGATGAGCTGCATGTTCAGTAATAATGACTGAAAATATATACCATGTATATATATATAATATAGTATACATACCGATCCAACATGATGAATGATTTGTTCGATGACAAGTGATATCGCGACTAGTACAAAGACAACCACAGCCACAGCCCATGTCGGAGTCGACTCCAGAGACCGCCCGTAACTACTAGGTGATGACATTAGTATATCTTTGTCTATATAGGGAAACTTAGGAAATTGTTCGAGGGTTGTAAATTATGTAAAAAAAATCTTGGTTTAGATTGTTGGGTGTAATGAAATTGGAGATTGAATGATGTATATATGTAGGCGGGGTTATATAATAAATTAATAGGTTACCAACTGGGAAGTCCTGATCAATGAATTTGAACATTCAGTGTGCTTTTGAGAGGTGACAAGAGAGGGAGGTTTTAACTTCATTCAGTGTTGACCTTTTCATAATTTTTTAGAACTGGATTTATTAATTAATTTGGGTTGACCTGTACAAACTTTTTCAGAGAAGATATGGTGATTAATTTGAATTTCTTTAAGTACTAATTATTGGTGATCAAGTTAATAGGTGTCCATTGACATAGACAAGGAGACAATATATAACCACATAAAGTTTCAAAAATGGAGATTTTTCATAGAAAGTCAAAACATGGGAAAAAAAAATAAAGGTTGGCTTAAAACCATGAAAAAGAATTCTCTTAGTCTAAATTAAGTTGACATAATAAAGTTAAGAATAAAATACCATTGAAATAATGTCAATTTATCATATGGAAAGCATAATGTTCAATTTATTTTCTCTGTAATTTGAAAATGAGCACTTTACCCCCTATATAAATTTTAAGGAATCAATTTACGTCCTTCAGCCAAAGAGTGTAAATTACTTGCCGAAATTGAGAGTGAGCATGAAAAGTATTTTTGTAATATAGGGGGTGTAAATTGTCGAATCTATCATAACACAGGGGGTATATTGCCACCTTTATCATAATATAGGGTGACAAACTGCCACATTATCTTAACACAGAAGTGCCACATATAAAAAAGTCAGGGAAACGGTGTGAAACTTTAATAAGATTATAGAGGGTAAAATGTTTTTTTTTTCAAATCATAGGAAGATATATTGAATATTATGAATATCATGTGGAGTAAATTGACATTAACTCATATTGGCATTGGTTTGGCCTATCTAAATGTAAACAGCCTTGTACTAAAACCATATTAGAATTTACTCATTTGTTAAATTAGGCTCAACTAGAAATAAATGCAATATTGAATTAATAATCTCAAGGCCAATTTTGCTTATCAAACTAGTTAAAGTATTTGTAATACTGTACTCATTATATTCTGAACTTGATTTCCAGTGTATATATATATATTTTTTTTAAAGGTGGAGAGAGTAACCATTATGTATATAAGCCCTTAAATAAAGAAAAAGGCATGTCCAAAATATCCCAAAAAATGGGCAAATTCAATAACAAAGTAAGGAGACCACGCATGACTAAAATAACAAACATACACCCTGTAAAAAGATCATAAAAAATTAAAATAATAAGCCAACAATTAAACCATCTATGCAAAGACAAAGTAAACGACCTAAGCAATTTCTAATAAGTTCGTTGGTCTACATACACGGTTCGAGGTAATGGAATTGACCTATTTTACTATTCAATTCATTTTAGGACCTAAATTGCCAAATGATTTTCTTGGATTACTTTTGGATTTGCTTCTTGGAGCTCAAAAATTAAAGAATCTGAAATAAATAGGAGCAGATTAAACGACATTATATTTCATAAAGCTCTATGAATTTATTTAATTATTTTATTTACATGATTTAAGGGCTCTTATATAAAATAAAATATATGGTCAAGATATTTTTTTTCCTCAAATTCAGTTGACCACGAGATTATAACCCAAACATGATTTATCCATAAAAAACCCAAACATAAAAAAATAATATATCTGAACATATCTTAGTTATTTTATAAACAAAGACTAAGTCGTCGAAATTCTTGTCACTAAGTTATCCAATCCTATTTTTATGTCCCCATTCACACATTGCTTGAACTTATTATACATACCCTAGGCAAATGAGGCAGAATAATGTTATAGCAAGGGTCGTCATTTTCAACCAGTCTTATATAACAATGTCCACACACACACACAAACAAACAAACACATAATACGGTTTATTAAAATAAAAATGTTCACGTATATTCAGGAGCGGATCTAGGAATTTGGTGCAGTCGGGGTTAAACATGGATAAAAATCTCGATACATCTCCGTCGAAAATACTGAAATTTGTTTGAGTTAATCAAAACAAAAATATAGAGTACTTCTACTTCTATTCAACATATTTTTTTATTTACAATTTTTCAAATGTTTCTCAAAATTTCAAAAAGTTTCTAGTATTTGAATGACTGAAACATAATACGAAAACGAAGCTTTAATCTACGGGGCTAAAGTTGTACGATAAATTTAATAACAGAATTATTAAAAAAAAAAAAATCAACTCAAAAACACGACAAGAAAAGCTCTCTATTTTTTATTCTTCGTTCATAAGAATGAGTTTGGCTTAAAGTGTTCTATAGAGATCGAGAGAGTTTTTCTTTGGTGTTTGTAATATTTATATATGTGGGGACTTATTTGTAAATTTTAAAATATTTTGGGAATTAAACTGTAATATTCTAAAATATCAATAGTATAATGTAAAAAAAAAATGAGTCGGAGCTACAATCCCAAATCAACGTCCTCCATTTCATATAGTACATTAATTTTTCCTTTGAGAAAACTTCACGTGCATTTCTCATAAAAAATAAAAAATCCAAGTCCAAAAGAGAGAAAATGAAAATTTGTTTTTGGAAAAAGCAAGTCCAATGAATTATCAATTAACTAGTCCTATTAATATATCGAGAAAGAGTCTTGACGAATTAATGTAAATCAAATTTTCTTCGATTTTCCAGAGGCAATATTTGTATCGCTTCAATTGACCGTATCATCATGTATTATATCTTAAACTATATGGTCAAGATATCTTAAAGATGTATCATCATGTATTATATCTTAAATTTTCTGTGAAATAAATTTTTTATATCTCAATTCTCTCAAATTACTCTCTCAAAAGCCAAACAAACAACAATTTTACTATATCTAAACAAAACATATACAAATTATACTCTGATTTGACATAAAATAATATATCTCTTAAACAATTTATCTCACATAACAAACATGCATGATTTGAAATAAAGTTTTATACATCTTACACCTACAACCTAACTCTTCCAAAAAAAACGTACACCTATTTTATTTCTCAAACCACTCTCTCAAAACCCAAACAAACAATATTACGCAAATCGAGATTATTTCTCAAACAAACAATATTATGCAAATCGAGATTATTTCACATATCTACTACTCTCTCAAACTACTTTCTCAAACACCAAACAAACTGGCCAGATTTTGGCTCCTAATAGTTCTCTACATAAACCTTTTTACAAGTGGGACCTTAACAATAGATAAGCTCGAAATTTCTATTGTTTAAGAGCTGCTTTCTATTGGTTCACTATTTTTTAAGATTTTGTATGTTTGACCATAGGTTATTTAATATTGTAATCGAAGTTTGCTAAATAATGCACAAATTTCAAACGATGCTCATTTTTAAGATTAACTTGATCATAATCAGATCTAAATCAATTAACTATTTTTGGCCGAGTTTGAGAATAATAAAAATTCAATAAGTATTGGGCTCAACTTATATATTTAAGATAATTTACGGGTATCCTGATTTAAGACTTAATCATAAACATCTTGCTCACGTATTGGTAGTACTTTTCAATTTCTCCAAGTTTGTCAACAACTTACAATTGACTCTTTACACCCCCAAGCTCCCCACCACACCTTACTCCCTCCCTTCCCCAACCCACTAACTCCGCCCCCCAGGCAGCTCAGGTCCTCCCCAGCTTGGAATCGATGATCCAAGGTCGTGCCGACAACTTGAGCAGTTTGGGGTGTGGGGTGGTCGATGTTGGGGTTGGGGTTGAAGGGATGAGATGGATCAGAGGTGGGGTTCGGGTAGATATTTTCTTTCTTTGTTTATTGAAAATTTAAATTAATTTTAGGAGGTAAAAGATGCAATTTTATGGGAGGTTAAATATGCAATTTTTTGTTGTCTCTTTTTTTTTTGGGTGATTTACACTCAGACCCCCTCAGGTTTGGGCATATTACAAGAAACCCCCTGTTGTTTCAAAAATTACAGGACACCCCCTCAGGTTTGGGCATATTAGAAGAAACCCCTTACGGCGTTAAAAACAAACGGAATTTGATGATGTTAGCAATTTTTTTTTTTGATTTTCCAAATTTAACCCTGGCTAAGTATACCAACATATGGGGTGTCTATGTAATAATATTATACCACAGGGGGTGTCTATGTAATAATATTATACCACACGGGGTGTATTTGAAAGATTGCAATAACTTCAAGGAGTTACTTGTAGCCAACTATCATATTTTTTAAAAATGACCGTTGGATGTTACTGTTGGCCACATATATTGGTTATAAATAGCAGTCCAATTTTATTTTATTTATTTATTTATTTATTTTTGCATTTCAACCCACAAATTTGATAATGTCACCATAAAATACAAGATGTAGTGTGAGATGCTTAAAATATCGATACTCAAAATATCATGTGTAGGGTGTGTGAAGAATGCACCCATAATGGTTGGCTATGCACGCCGAGATTTAAAGTTGTATTATCCCTACATGTGAACATTTTGATTTATAGCCAAAATATATGGCCAACAGTAACAACCATTGGTCATTTTTTAAAATATGACCATTGGCTACAAGTACCCCTATGAAATTTATAGTCAAAATATATGGCCAACATTAACATCCATTAGTCATTTTTTAAAATATAAATGTTGGCTATAAGTAACTCCCTGAAGTTATTGTAATCTTTCAAGTACACCCCCTGTGGTATAATATTATTACATAGACACCCCCTGTGGTTTAATATTATTAAATAGACACCCCATGTAGGTATATTTAGCCAGGGGTAAATTTGGAAAATCAAAATTTTTTTGCTGACATCATCAAATTCCGTCTGTTTATAATGCCGTAAGGGGTTTCTTGTAATATGCCCAAATCTGAGGAGGTGTCCATGTTTTTGTTTAAACAGCGGGGGGGTTTCTTGTAATATGCCCAAACTTGAGGGGGTCTGAGTGTAAATCACCCTTTTTTTTTTTTTTTGTTAAGAGAAAAAAAAAATCATATGGACATAACGGGAAATTGCTATCTTCACTTGAACTTTTTACTATTTCATTATATTGAGGAGAATTTTTATAATTTTTCAATATGCATGTGACCATGTGGGGGAGGCTTTTTATAATTCACGTAGTGATGTTTACTTTCTATATCATTGAATTCCCATAACTGACTGCAGACTTGCAAGAAATCTTAGGATATCAAAATAATGATGTAATTATGTCTGTTTCTAGTGATGAAGACAAAGTTTTTTATTTTCAAAATTAAAGTCATGAGTTTGATTCTTTATTTTCAAATTAATATTTGATAGTGAAATTAAACACAAGTGGCTCAGAACATTCATAATCAGTGGGGAAGACGTAACGTTTAATACGCGTGCTTAAATAGACCTCATATACTTCCTTCGGTTGGCTAATAACAGTTCAACATTAGCTAAACTGTCGATAGTTCTCCACTCATTAAATGACATGTGGACTGACTTTTACCTTCTACCTAATAAATAGGTTGTGAAATAAGGTCTAAATTTCCAAATTTGCCCTTTAAATTTTGAAAAAAAAATTAAACAATAGACCCACCCCCCCCAACACCCCGTAACCCACCCCATTGTCTTTTCCCCAATCCATTCTTCTGTAGAGACAATGGTTTTTATGGAAGAAATCCGTTGCCGCTAAGAAGCGTAATAAATAGGTGATAAAATGTCTTATTGTCCAACCCACTTCTTCTTCCCCAATCTATGTAATAGATTTCAAGATTAGGCATACAGGAGGAGGGCATGAATTTCTTGATATTAATAGAGTTTTTTGTTCTAATATTTTGAAATGGGTTCGAACAAAAAAAATCTCAGATTCAGAAATTCCATTAATCCTCCAGATTCGAAATGAATTCGTGAATGAATCGTGTTTTTCGTATGTGGAAGATCGCGGCAGGTGGGGTGAGAGGAAAGAGGTGGTGTTGGGTGGGGAGGGGGTGGGTGGGTGGTGAGAGTTGGGTGAGGTAAGGAAGAATTTATATATATATATATATATATATATATATAATTAACTTTCAAATTTTAATATATTCATTATATTAGTTTTAACTAAAATATAAGCGGGATCTAATTCAATAATATTTGTGAACATAAGATTGATTATAATAATAAACTGTAATCTTCATTTGCATACTATTATAATATTTTAATATATTATGGGATTCTAATTGCATACTATTAATAAATAAATAGTATGCAAATGAAGGAAAAAATTGTTAATGTTTAATTCATTAAATGAGGTATATATATATTAGGGGTGGGCGCGGGGCGGGTTTGGGACGGGTTCGGGACTAGAGACACGGGTATAGTAAATTTCGGGATTGACACTTTAGATCCCAAACCCGTCCCGTAATAATACGGCTACCCGCTTTTGGGTACCCGAATTATTGCGGGACGGGATTGGTCGGGTTTGCGGGTTCCAAACTTTTCTTACACAAAAATTCCCCGTAGACCTACTAAAAGTAAATTACATAATCAAATTGTCGTCCCTTTTTTTGTTGCTAAAATGAATCATTTTTTTTATATATTATTTACATAAACATAAAAAATTAAAAATCATTTCAAGCATATCCAAATACGATTTAAAACTAT